>JAECUM010006973.1:0-81027 GCA_016617855.1 Megalonaias nervosa
ATATGCAGACTGTACATTGCCAAAAAGACTGTTTGAATTCAGATGAGATACAAGTTGGGATAGAACAACTTTTTCTAAGATTTTTGACATAAATGGGAGATTCGAAACTGGGCGGTAGTTCTTTAAATCGTTATGGTCGAGTGTTGGTTTCTTCAGCAGAGGCTTTACAATGGCAGTTTTAAAAAATGATGGGAATTCCCCGGATGAGAGAGAGGTATTAATAACATCAGTTAGTGAAGGCAATATTGGATCTAAGCACTCAAGCAGCAGTGATGTCGGAATCGGATCAAGTTCACATGACTTTGGTGCACTCTTCATCACGATTGTACGTACTAAATCCATAGAGACAGGTTTAAAGGAGCTGGCTGTTTACAGGTGTACCCCCAGGGATGGGACAGTTTCAGCTGCTTAAAGGAGATGGCTGTTATAGGACTTAAAATATGTCTTCAGTAATAGTTGTAGTTATCAGAGGTCTGATTGTAGTTTTAAAAAGAAAAACAGCTCATTGCACAAAGTCACATGCTAAAACACAAGATAAGACAGGCCAGATAATATAGGGATGATGCATTGAGTCAGTGAAAAATTGCTAGTCTCAGGAACTTTTTTACATGGCCAGATAATAAATATTTTGGAATTATTGATGTCATGTAGAAGTACTGTTTACAGAAGTACTACCAGCGATGGTACAATTTCAGCTGCTTAAAGGAGGTGGCTGTTCATAGGAATACCCCCAGGGATGGGACAATTTCAGCTGCTTAAAGGAGGTGGCTGTTCATAGGAGTACCCCCAGGGATGGGACAATTACAGCTGTTTAAAAGAGGTGGCTGTTATAGGACTTAAAATATGTCTTCAGTAATAGTTGCAGTTGTCAGAGGTCTGATTGTAGTTTTAAAAAGAAAACTAAAATCAGGAGTAATCAGTAGAACAAACTATACAGACCCTGATCTGAAGGCGCATTATGTTTGGGCAGATCAGGGTCTTTTTTGTTTGTAGTTTGACTCACTTGTGAGTGAGAATATACTGTATGCAATTAAGAAATTTTATTTTATTGGCCCTCATTTTTTTGCATTTCCTGCAACTAATGTCACAAAGGCAGTCAGAACTGTTATGTCATCTACTGTAAAATATTTTTATCTGTTCATCTTTCCATGTATTTCTTATCCAGTGGGCAGTATGTCCTGTCCCCAACACTACAGCAACATTTAGCTGAGAATAATTTATAGATGTTTTAATATTCAAAAGTTGTGGAAAGGGCAGAGATGACAGGACAGTCAGCAAAAATTGGAATATGTATGGCAAATGCAACCATCATTTTTCTCTTTTCAGACTCCAAGTCTTATGGGAAAAAACTGGCATGATATTCGAGCTAAAAAACTTTCCTTCCGAAGTGTCAGTAATTGTGTAATGCGACTGATGCACTCAGTTAAGTTTAATGCTGAGCTTCCATTTTCAAATGTACTGACACAACAAATGGAGGAGAAACAGACACCAGGGTCTGGTCATACATCCAAATTTGTAAGTTTTCATTTTAAGTTGAATTTCCTTATTTTATTAAATGATTTTTCTTTATATTTTGTATAGATTGTATAACTAGTTTAAATTTGTCATATTTTCTTTAAATGTTTTTAAAAATTTGTTTTATTATGGGGAATTTAAAGATAATTGCGTGTAAACATTTTAATAATTTTCAGATTATTTGGCAATGCTGAAATTTGCAACGTTTTATTAATGTGTAGCACCTGTAAACGTCGCAGATGCCTTGTAAACATCACAGGTGATTTAATGGTGACACTACATGCAAAGTATTAGCAGATGTCGTTGTGTGACACTTAGTGATGACTAAAAGCCTCATTGCTGGAAAATCAAACAATTTACTGTGGTTTTGACATTTTCTTGCAAGCACAAATGCCACAAATTGCAACAAGTGCTGTTGAGCAGGTGGATTTTCAATGATAACGGTCATATTATTTCTGATAAATATTGTTTCTTTATGTAAGGGGTTTGTCTTCATACCAGCTATTTGCAGAGATAATACATTTTATTGCTTACGTTGTCTGTCAATCTGTTTTTCTTTTGCGTTTTAGCCTCCATCAGTCCATCTGTGCATCTTTTCCTTTCATATGATATTATTCAACAGTGATCAGTGTATCTCTTTTTCTAATCTACCTGCCTGCTTCAATCCATCCATTGATATATCAGTCTATATGTCTGTGTGCCAGTTTGTCTGTCTATGAATGGAAAACATTTTCAAGAAATTTATTAAGTAATAATGTATGCAAGTAGTTTGTAATGGCTCACAAATCTAGGTGTCAACAATATTCACAATTGTGTTTAAGAAATAGATAAACATGATAATAAATAGTAATTGCTGCTGATAAATGCCCCTGTTAGACTTAAATCTTTTCTGATTACAAGCTTAAAAAAATGCACAACCTAAGTTTATCAAGGGCAGTAACTTATGAACAAATTCGGTTCTGCTCATCATTTCAACCATTGAAGATCTCCTGATAAAGAATTTAGAACAAAAAAATTTCAGATATTTGCAATGAATGTTCAAAAGTCTTCAGTATGCACAAACTTTGGACAAGTACTATTTCTTCATTTCAACTGCTGAAGGTGGCATTTCTTTAAAAGAAAACATTTGGATTTGGATTTCAGAGTCTTTTGTCAATGTCATCTGTGGCATTTGGGGGCCCCCACCAGTTATTATGTACTTTTGAGAGAGTGACATATGTAAGGTGAAGTTGTTTGCATTTAAAACATGCACAGTGGAGAGAATGTTGGCATGCCTCTATGCTACTTTGATGTAATGTGGCTGACAGTTGTTTGGATATTGTACTTTTGGAAATTGTAAATGATCTTAGCACACTGCTAACTAAAATGACTGCTCCCATGTGCTCCAAAAATCAGCCTGAATTTGTCTTAAGTAAACTATCCTTAGCAGCCGTTAAAATAGGGAAAATGAATTTTGCCAGACTAGACAATATCAGCTTCTGAAAGTGCAATGAATGAATTACCAAATATATAAAATGTAAGAAAAAGTTGTCGGCTCTTTTTTTTACAATTTACCTCTGAAGTTCAGGAAGTGAAAATGACCAAGTGGAGCTAGCACTTTTTTGAAAGGTGCACATCTGGAGTAAGGCCAAGCTGTATACTCTATTACGCATATTACACCCATCAATCACACACCAAAATAAAGGGAATTAAAGGTTCTTTGAACAATACCTAAGATATGCAAGGTCTTTTTTAAATAGCCAGTATAACTAGTGAGGAAACCCGGGGAAATTCTTTTTCTTTAAAATTCTAACCCTATGCAAAATACGAAACTAGAGCGCCACCTTTATGGACTATTGTTAATGTCATATGTGGCATTTATGGGCTATTGTTAATGTCGTCTGTGACATTTATGGACTAATGTTAATGTCATGTGGCATTTGTGGACTATTGTTAATGTCATATGTGGCATTTATGGGCTATTGTTAATGTCGTCTGTGACATTTATGGACTATTGTTAATGTCATATGTGGCATTTATGGACTATTGTTAATGTCATATGTTGCAGTTATGGACTATTGTTAATGTTATATGTAGCATTTATGGACTATTGTTAATGTTAACTGTGGCATTTATGGACTATGTGATATTTGCTGGGTCTACAATGCACGTTCATAAAGCAGAAAGTGCTGTTATTCCAATAACTGTAATAATTTCTGTGTGTGATATTTGCTAGTGCATAGAACATTTACCAGCATTAATGTCACCAATAAGTGTCACATTGTGACATTTACCAACAACTTTGCACATATTGTAACTAGTGAATGTCACTGTTTTTGATCTTTGCAGGCTGAACAAAGCTTTCACTGCCAAATTAAATAAGGAAAGTTAATTGTAATTTCTATCGATGGATGTTGTACAAAAACAGTGTATGAAAAATGACAGCCAATATGGCATGTTAGATGAAAGGCCTTTCAGGCATAAAGAACTTGACTGCCAAATGAAGTCAGCATCTTTCAAGGACATCCAATAATTCTTTCATGTATGCAAGGCTAGCAGAAGTACATAATGAGCATGTTATTTTTGTCCAATCTAACTACAAGCGGTCAAAATTACAGCACCTGTCCAGTGGTCCTAAACCAGCACATGTGCAGAGTGGACCTGAAGCTGTCTAAAGGATTTGTTTCAGCTATTCTATACTCAGATTTGGAAAGTCAGTTTCAATACTCAAGTCCAATCCTGACCCAGTTACTTGTATTAAAAGAGTATTAGGTGCTGGTTTGTATGTGATATGAAGTTATCCATCTGTACAATAACTTGAGTTCTACACCAAATTTTATTATAGCTTGAATTGGACCTGGATCATACTTTATCAGTGGCATGCACTTCAGGTAAGGAAGAAACCTACTGATATAATACAAAAATTAATCCTAAAGTTGAAAAAATATAAGTCCTATCACTAAACAGTTCTAATTGAATCCAGGTTCGAATCTCGATGAAATTCCAATATGGAGGCAATGACGTCAGATAAGGTCATTGTACTGGCGGCAACAGATGCTCGATTGAATCACAGTTTATAATGTTTCCGTTTAGAATTCCAGAATAAATTTCCACTGAATTTCTTTGTCCCTGAACTTTTTATAAAAAAGTACACTTGTTTAGTTTTCTAAGAATAAATTATTAAATTCCAAAAAATAGACGAACTTCAGAAGAAACTAGCTTCAACAATAAAACACCTTGAGCTCTGAGGTGTAAAAATTAAGACTGAATAAATTTAATACCAATTGGCTGTTTTAAGCCTCGATTTTAGATCACATGGTAGCTCACGTGACAGGCGACCTGACCGCTAATTTGAACAGCGCAATAAAAAAAAATGACATTTATCACGTAAGCAAGAATAGCCCCATTTAAGAATCAAATTCTCACACTGGAAATAAAAAAAAAAAAAAAGAAAGGCTGTTACAATTCAGCTAACACGTGGGCCAAAAATGACCTTGGTAATAGCCAATCGTATTCACCCAATGTTTACAAAATCTATGAACCAAAGTGAGCTAAAAATAGTGCTTAAGTCATACTTTTACATTCTAATCAGACTGATATTTTTTCAAAAATATCAAATCCAGTAAAAATAATCATTACAATAAAATGTAATGAAACAAAAATAAAATAAAGAAAAGAATTTAAAACTAACACACAAGTAATTAAATTACATATACATAACAACATACTTTAACATCTATATATAATCCTGTGTCATACTATACTAAAGTCACGTAGGCCAGACTGAACTAAAGATATTCTGTACACATTACAGACTTATAACAGGAACACAGTAAGTGTGAATGACTCCAAAAATCGGAATGAATCTGATAGCTTAACTTTCTCCTTTACATACACCGTATATTGTGACTGTACTTCGCAATAGACACAAAGTGACATCATACATTATTGATTTTGTATCAATTAAGAATATTTACATGACCACGCACAACCAATGGGAAGCTACAGAATTATTTTTGAAACTTAGAAATCCCATCAGCCACTAAGAAACTACACCATTGGTGCCATTTTAAGTCTTATTATTACTAATTGTCAACAGATACGTAAACATCTATATATAATCCTGTGCCATACTATGCTAAAGTCACATAGGCCAGACTGAACTAAAGATATTCTGTACACATTACAGCCATGAATAAGAAAGATAAAAAATAAATAAAATCATGTACCAGGAGTTACAAAAAATATAGATATACATAGCACAAGCTAAGAAAATATTAGTATATGCACAGTAAGTTTAATTCAACACTGCATACTTTATCTTTGCTCAAGGTCATTGTGATCAATGATGTCCTACTAGTAGCTGCATGGAGGACTATTACACACTGGACAAGAATTTAATATGCTCTTGTTTGCATACATGCAGGTTCTTTTGGGTATTATTAGCAATAAAGAATGTGCAGAATTTTCAGGGCTGACCATTCCACATGAAGTTTCTATCAAGTCTAAGACTTACAAAAGTGTCTAAACTCGATCCATTTTTGTATTGACTGTGAGATCAGATGGCACGGCACATATATCATGTTCTGGTAGCAATGGTTGTGGCAGTGTAAAGACTGTTATGAGTCCTGTGTTTGGAGATCTTTGAAAATTAGGTAACTTCTAGAACAACTGAAACTACAATAAATTTTGTACCATACATACAAGGATCCCAGTACAATAAATTTTCTACCCTCTATACTAGAATCCTGGTACAATAAATTTTGAACCCTATATGCTAGAATCCCAATGAAATAAATTTTGTACCCTATATACTAGAATCCTGATACAATAAATTTTGTACCCTATATACTAGGATCCTGATACAATAAATTTTGTACCCTATATACTAGGATCCTGATACAATAAATTTTGTACCCTACATACTAGGATCCTGGTACAATAAATTTTGTACCCTATACACTAGAACCCCAGTACAATAAATTTTGTACCCTACATACTAGGATCCTGGTACAATAAATTTTGTAACCTATGTACTAGAATCCCGGTACAATAAATTTTATACTCTATATCCTAGGTTCTCAGTAGAATAAATTTTGTATCCTATTTACTAGTATCCCAGTACAATAAATTTTTTTACCCTGTATGCCAGGATTCTGGTACGATAGATTTTGTACACTATATACTAGAATCCCAGTCTTAAAAGCATAAGCAGGTGCAGTAGCCAAACCAAATGTTCTGCCGACCCTTACCATTTTATCATGTGCAGGATCTGTAGATAATTGTGACTTATATACTCACTTGTAAGTAAAGTCCAACTGCAAACTGCACAGATCCAGATCTGTCATCGCATAATGTGCCTACAGATCTGACTCTATGCATCGTATTTGGAGTAATAAGTAAAGCAAACAACATAGACCCTGATCTCCAGATGCATTAGGTGATGAAAGATCGGGTGTGTTTGCAGTTGAACCTGACTTGTGCATGAGTACATTTGGTAAGTTGTTATAGATAATAAATTAACCCTTTTAAATTGTTGGATGCACATTAATTACATCAATAAGTTTGTTAATTACACAGATTTACATTGCCATCTTCCTTATTACTTTATTTTTCAGACAAAATTTGGATATTCTGTGACAGACAAACTCAGAAAAGCATTCAAAGAAAGGTGAGATTTCAAGGAACTTCCATGATAAAACTACTGCCCACAATGTTCTGATAAAATGTCTGTTTTCTCATGTACACCACAAACATAATCATTTGAACATAAACAGAATTAAATAGTGAAATGGAAACAAGTAATTGATGTTCCTCCCTGCCTCTTTAGGCAGTGGTGTATGGGAATCCACGTGTCCATCTTTATATCTGTTGTGCACTCTTGTTAGGGTAACTAGTCCTGCATTTGGATTGCCATAAAACTTGATAAATATTGTTGTCATCACCTGATGATGCGTGTTTCAACAAATCATTTTACTCACACAATTTTTGTTAGAGTTATTGCCCCTTATGCCCTGTAGCTGCAGCTTTGGTCACAATCTTGCTGGTGCAACAGATCCTAGAGATTTTGATGGATTGTCATAGAACTTGGTTAATATATAGTCATCACCAGAAGACTTGCACGTCAGCACATTACTATGCTACCATAATTTTTAAGAGTTATTGCCCCTTTTTACTTGCAGATAGATGCAGAGTATGACCTTCATGTGAATGCAGTTAGTCTCATTGATTTCAGTGGCAGTGGATTACCTTGAAAGTTCAGAAATGTTATGTGAATATCAACATATCACTGTGCTCATTATATATATGTTTAAGTTGTTTCCTTCTTTACTTGGGGCCTGAAGTAATGTACAACTATTCTCGAAGCTTTGAGTGGATCACCTTAAAACTTTGTACGTGTTCGATCATCAGTGCAACTTTGACAAATTAATGTCCTCCATCAAGTTTTGTTAGAGTTATTGCTCATTTTGTTTTGCAGTACATGACAGAATCTTGTGTAAACTGCAGTCAGTGTGAAATTTGGTACATGTTATCATCATCATCTAAAGATTGATGTGCATATTGACCAATCACAGTTCATCTGCAGCTTTGCTAAGCTTGTTGCTTTTTTTCTTACTTGGTGCTAGATGCACTGTATGACAGAATCATGTGAATGCAACTAGTCTTACAGTCTTGCTGTATACATGTATCGGTCACCATCCATGTACATTTGGAATATTTCAATGCAGATGTGCATGTAGATGCATTATCGGTCATCATCCATGTACATTTGGAATATTGCAATGCAGATGTGCTTGTAGATGCATTATAATTTATTCAGACACCATAATTAGTGTTCTACTTGCCTGTCATTTGCTGGGTACTTTTTGCATGATCCACCACAGCAGTGGTAGCAGCATATAATGTTACCCTTGCACGTCTGTTACAACATTGGTAAGTTTTGTGTTTAGTTCATTTCAGGCACTTTGGTGGGACACCCATGTTGCATGATCACATTTCTAATTTTTTCATTATGACTGTTTAATATATCTTAGAGTCCTCCATCTACTTTCTTTCAACTAGAAAATTGTTTTTTGAAAGCCCAAATAACATAGTTTTTGTTTTTTATTTTGTCTTCTTGATTTAGTATAATTCAGACATTGTACATAAAGTCAGACTTGTGGAACATCTCGGGCTGCTTTGAGATTGCATCTGGATTTTAATTTTCCTTCCTAATTTGTCGGTTTCATTTTATTTTTTTTCCAGACATTCCCCTCAGACGATGCAGCCTGTTGATCGAGTTAACAAATATCTTGCTCAAGCCATCATTGCCCGAAGTGTGCAGCGGGAGAAAAGTAACCACGTAAACTTCCTCACACTTCGTTTCAAGAAGTCAGAGAAGGAGAAAAGAGTAAGTATATTGCAGCTCACACTTGCTGTTTCAATACAGTTGAGGTCCATTACTGCTGATTGCATTATTTATGAGCTGCTGTATAGTACAGAAAGTATAAAACTTGAAGAATGTGTATGTATGGGGTGATGAACAAGATAACAACAATACTTTTAATGTGTACTCAAACTTGTAATTGACTGCATGATGAAAAAATAAAAGACATCCTACTGAATCATTGTGTTGTTTCTCGAATCTATACTTCTCGTCGTTTGATCAGGACTATATCTTAACATAATTACTCAGAACTGGGACATCTCGTAGTCATACATACATCTGTCAGTATTTACTACTAATCTTAGTATGACATGATCTGAACAGAGTTGACCCAGCTAGTGTACTTGCTTTCAGTTGAGGCCAATGCTGATTAGGTGTTGCCTGCATTACTATTAATAGCAGACTGATGGTGCATACTAGCAGACGACCTCTGTTGTATATCAGCCACACTTACTGTGTGGTCTGCACAAATGGTACCTACTAGCAGACCTCTGTTGTATATCAGCCACAGGTACCACATGGTCTACATATAGGTGAATATGTTCAGGCAGAGTGCATGTAGAATTCATGTATTGATTCAGAACCTCTAGGTCTGTTGGATTATAATGTAAGGTGTATATTATGCTAACAAGCAAACCCCGCCCCCCCCCAAAAAAATTACCATCACATTCTGTCTAGTGACTGAATAGTGTACACAGTCTTAATGGGGAAACTTGAATCTCCAGTTTTCTTAGAGTAAAAAGTAATTTATAGCTACACTAACCTTCCTGTTATAAGCCATATATCTGAGATTAACTAAAGAATGCTCAGAAATGCTTCTGTGATTAATGTCTTATTTAGCTTTTAGCTGAAACATTCTATCTGCACTGACAGCAATTTCAAGTGTCTAATAGCTGGTTTTCAGATATAATAGCTGACACTGGTCAAATACAAAAGTAGCTTATTGGAGACAGAAGCAACTTTAAGTAACGAGTTTCATTGATTCTAGACCTGAGTAAAATTTTCAAATAAAAATATGAGCTCAGGATTATGTAAAAATAGACATTTAGATGTTTATTTGAACTTTTTAGATATGGTCCTTGGCATGGATGGCAGAAAAGCACTTCATGTCTTGTGACTTGGTCTGTTAATGATTGTTTCAACATGTTAGTTACTTTGGGCATGAGTTCTGCATTTGTGCATTGTTTTTATGTTACTTTGTTGAAGGTTATCATACACTCCAGAATGAAAGAGGAATTGACCGTTTAAAGTTTTGGGTTTGGGATTTTCTCACCAATATTTCCAACATAATGACATTTTCTTTGATCAAAATTTCACTGAATATTGTTATTTATGGTGTACTAAGAATGGTGTTTTGAAAGAAAATTTAACAGAACATATGACTTCTTATTAAAAGTCAAGAATTTCATACTGTTGATTCAAATCTCAGGGTACTATATACTGTTTTTTATGATAAACCAAGTGATATATTAGTGTTTCATTTACCAATTTTAATCAAGATTTTCTTCACATTCAACAAAAAAGGGTCAGTTTTGGGGTATTTTGTAATAAAAAGAGTGGGATCAACACCTCACCCTGCATTATAAGCAGGTTTACAGGTTATCATGACTCAAGTTATCAAAGGAGTAGTGTACATGCAAAATATAAAATACTTCTAATTGTTGCTGTGCTTCAGAAAGTTAAATTCCATCAACCAGTAGTTCAGAATTTTTGTACCTGTTAATGCAGTGATGAACAAAGTAACATATACAGAAAGTTCACTTTCTATAAGAATATATATACTCTTGCTTGAAAGAAAGATGTCCTTGAAAACTGTTTGAAAATAATTCTGCAAGACTGTTCAGAGTATGATTAGTTAGATAGAGGCAGAGAGAATTAGAGTAAAGAAACAATTTTGAGAGCCTTAAGGCAGACAATTCTGAGTGCCTGAAGGGAGCCGAGATGCAACTATATTCTACTTGAGTATTGTTCAATGAACTATTATTATCATTATTATTATTATTATTATTATTATTATTTTATGGGTGAGAGTAGAATAAGCATAGATGGCCAGTAACTTCTCAGAATGGGCCATGCTTCTACAGAGCAACATTGAAAGAAATTGAATATTTAGACTTTTTTATTTATACATTTCTTAACATTTCTAGACAAATTTATATATGCTACTTCATGAGACTGTCCTAATTTTCACATGAAGAGCAGGCTAGTTAACTACTTGTTATAAATGTACAACTTTTTTTATGGCAACCTACCCTTTTTTATGCAGTTGCACACAGTTTGCAATGATGTTTGATGGATCATATGCAATGATGTTTGATGGATCATAAGGAGAGACTTTGAACCTGAGATTTTAAAGTCATTTTCAAGAGCACAGCAAATTTTTCTACAAAGCAAACCATGCACTATCATTATTCTTACATACATAATCAGTAATCCTTACAAGTCATATTCAACAACAACAGTCCTCCCCCTAACAAACTTTCCAGAATTGGTACAAGTAAAACAAAACCATACAGCACATGAATTTCCCATTTTTATGGTAAAGCATGCATAACAAAAACACATTAAACCTACCATTTAAGAATTTGAGTTAATTCCCACTTGCATGCAACTCTAATATACTCGCTTATAAGTCAAGTCCAACAGCAAACTGCACAGACCAGATCTGCATTCGCATAATGCATGGGCAGATCTGGGACTGTGCAGTTTGCTGTTGGACTTGACCTATAAGTTGGCGTACATTATATTTTTAAAGACTTTTTAAAATAAACAAAGCAGTACCTGGGAATTGATACTAACTTGTAGTTATCAATAATTTACACTCTTTTTGACTGTCATATATACTCACAACTCAAGTCATACTGCAAATAACAAAGATCCTGATCTGCTGTCGCATAATGTGCTTGCAGATCAGGGTCTATATTGTTTATTTTACTGATTAATCCTAACAAACTGCAGAGATTCAGATCTGCCAGCACATAATGTGCCGGCAGAGTTTGATCTGTGCAGATTGCAGTTGGACTCATCTTATAAGCAAGTATATATGGTAAATTAAGTATGAAGCCTAAGGCTGTTGATCAGTCTGATTAAAATCACATCTCCACTGTTAAACATGAAGATCTGACAACGACCCCTTAGGGGTCATGTTCTGGTAATCTATGTTATTACTATAATCGCTAATTTAATCAACCAATCATATGAAGTCTAATATCTTTGCGTTTGGAGACAGAGCACTGTGGATGAAGTGCATGAACGTGTACCGAACGAATTGATTCATTTTCAGTTTTTTAAAGCTGCATTTCCCTTGGCTAATTCAAAGGTCACCAGAACATGACCCGTAAGTGGTCGTCGTCAGATCTTCACGTCGGACAGTGGAGATCTGATTTTAATCAGATTGGGCTGTTGATACAATCCTTATCTGTATTTTTTGTGTAAGCACAACTGATTAAACATGTGTTTGCAACAGTAAAACCAACATAAAGTTTTCACATCCCTTAAAACAATGTCATTATTTTGATTCTTAAACTTTTCGGAATATTTTCTGCAAACATTTTTAATATTAAACCTTATGTTGCATGTCAAATAGTCATGACTTCATAACTGAATCATATTCCATGGTTAATTGTAGACCTAATTTAACTGGCACAAATTTTGACATACAACCCAGCTATCAAATAGAATTACAGATGAGTAAGAAGTTATTTTGTCATAATTACAGTGGTCCATCACTAAAATCCCCTTGGTTTACAGTGGCTGCTCACTCTAAAACCCCCAAATATGGTTGTCCTTCACTACAAAACCCCATAATATGGTTGTCCTACACAATAAAACCCCTATATATGGTTGTCCCTCACTATGAAACCCCCATATATGGTTGTCTATCACTATGACACCCCCATATATTTTTGTGGGCCCTCATAAGTCCCCAGTGTACAGTGGTCATGTACTATAAACCCCTGAGTATATTGCAGTCCATCAATATAGTGTTATAAAGGCATGTCATTTTATGGCTTCTATATACAGTGTTATAAAGATAGGTCATTTTATGGCTTCCATATAGTGTTATAAAAGCAGGTCATTTCATGGCTTCTATATACAGTGTTATAAAGATAGGTCATTTTATGGCTTCCATATAGTGTTATAAAAGCAGGTCATTTCATGGCTTCTATATACAGTGTTATAAAGGTAGGTCATTTTATGGCTTCTGTATACGGTGTTATAAAGACGGGTAATTTTATGTTTTCTACATACCTTGTTATAAAGACAGGTCATTTTATGCTTTCCATATACAGGGTTATAAAGACAGGTCATTTTGTGGCTTCTTTTTTCAGTGTTATAAAGGCAGGTCATTTCATGGCTTCCATATACAGTGTTATAAAGGGTGGTCATTTCATGGCTTCTATATACATTGTTTTAAAGGATTTCATTTTATGGCTTCTATATACAGTGTTATAAAGACAGGTCATTTTAAGCGTTCCATATACAGTGTTGTAAAGACATATGGCTTCGATATTCAGTATTAGAAAGATGGAGCACTGCATATAGTGAATACACAAGCTCAGAAAGTGTAGATCATAATACAGCAGATCAGAGTCTTTGGTGTTCATTCTATGAAGGATTGCATGATACCATTATATGTTCTAATACTCAGTCATACAGTGATCTGGTAGATCAGGGTATGTGCTTTTTGGACATGATGCAAGTCATAGACAAATAAACAGACTTTCAAATTTTGTTGTATTTCAGTATCAGGCCTCAGACGACTTTGCCTTTAGTAGCAGTATGATGTGTTCCTTGTTGATGCTTGTATGTACAGCTGGCATGCAGGCTGTCATCCTACCAAGGTATACATACATATGTACATACATACATACACACACACACACACACACATTCACACACATACAAACACACACATACATAATACATACATACATACATACATACATATTCACATACATACATACATACATACATACATACATATATACATACATGGCATAATAAATATCTACAGTGTTATAGTAGATGAATTGATCAATCAGTTGATGTTTAGTTGGAGACTGATAGATGTTCTTATCAGAGACAGCCATTGTGATATCCTGCTTTCTTATCCCTTTGCTCAGAGAGAAGTTGTACAAATGAATCAAAATTTCTTCTTTCAAATTGTCACTGTTTACACTAGGCTGATAAATTAGCCCCACACCTGTACTGTATTGAAACCTTATTACAGTATCATTATAGGTGTGGGGCTGATTTATCAGCCTGTGTTTACATAGGCAGTCTTTACTGCTACAAGAAATCCAAGTTTAACCATTTTAATCATAATGTTAAGCAACAGTTAATATTTATGAATTCATCAAGATTTTTTTGCTGTATTATTATTGGTAATAAACAATTTGTATACAAACTTTACTAGCATAATTCTTGAACATTTAGTTGTTCATCTGAAATAAAAATCGAAAGCTTTGATACTTGTGACTGCTGTAGTCAGTTTATATTTGGCTAAAGTTGAAAAAGTTTCATGGTAATGAAAATTTTTGTATTTACTTTTATCCAGGACATTTCTGCTGCTGATGCTCTTCCTGGGAACCTTCTGTTGGATTTGTGTTATTCTTATGCTTATTCTCAGTATAAAGTTAAAGGTAATTTCAACATTTCTCATCATAAAGTTAAAGGTAATTTAACATGTCTCAGTATGAAGTTAAAGGTAATTTCAACATTTCTCATAAAGTTAAAGGTAATTTAACATGTTTCAGTATGAAGTTAAAGGTGATTTCAACATTTCTTATAAAGTTAAAGGTAATTTAACATGTCTCAGTATGAAGTTACAGGTAATTTAACAGATATCAGTATAAAATTAAAGATAATTGCAACACTTATCAGTATAAGTTAAAGGTAATTTAACCTGTCTCATTATAAAGTTAAAGGTAATTTCAAAACTTCTCAGTTTAAGTTAAAGGTGATTTAACAGGTATCAATATAAAGTTAAAGGTAATTTAACACATCTCAGTATAAAGTTAAAGGTAAAGTCAACACTTGTCAGTATAAAGTTAAAGACAATTTCAACACTATCAGTATAAAGTTAAAGGTGATTTCAACACTGGTATAAAGTTAAAGGTAATTTCAACACTTGGTATAAAGTTAATTTCAACACTATCAGTATAAAGTTAAAGGTGATTTCAACACTTGGTATAAAATTAAAGGTGATTTCAACACTATCAGCATAACATTAAAGGTAATTTCAACACTATCAGTATAAAGTTAAAGTTAATTTCAACACCATCAGTACAAAGTTAAAGGTAATTTCAACACTATCTGTATAAAGTTAAAGGTGATTTCAACACTTGGTATAAAGTTAAAGGTAATTTCAATACTTGGTATAAAGTTAAAGATAATTTCAACACTTGGTATAAAGTTAATTTCAACACTATCAGTATAAAGTTAAAGGTGATTTCAACACTTGGTATAAGTTAAAGGTAATTTCAACACTTTGTATAAACTTAAAGACAATTTCAACACTATCAGTATAAAGTTAAAGGTGATTTCAGCACTATCAGTATAAAGTTGAAGGTGATTTCAACACTTGGTGTAAAGTTAAAGGTAATTTCAACACTATCAATATTAAGTTGAAGGTGATTTCAGCACTTGGTATAAAGTTAAAGGTAATTTCAACACTATCTGTATAAAGTTAAAGGTAATTTCAACACTATCAGTATTAAGTTGAAGGTGATTTCAACACTTGGTATAAAGTTAAAGGTAATTTCAACACTATCAATATTAAGTTGAAGGTGATTTCAGCACTTGGTATAAAGTTAAAGGTAATTTCAACACTATCTGTATAAAGTTAAAGGTAATTTCAACACTATCAGTATTAAGTTGAAGGTGATTTCAACACTTGGTATAAAGTTAAAGGTAATTTCAACACTATCTGTATAAAGTTAAAGGTGATTTCAACACTATCAATATTAAGTTGAAGGTGATTTCAGCACTTGGTATAAAGTTAAAGGTAATTTCAACACTATCTGTATAAAGTTAAAGGTAATTTCAACACTATCAGTATTAAGTTGAAGGTGATTTCAACACTTGGTATAAAATTAAAGGTAATTTCAACACTATCTGTATAAAGTTAAAGGTAATTTCAACACTATCAATATTAAGTTGAAGGTGATTTCAACACTTGGTATAAAGTTAAAGGTAATTTCAACACTATAAAGTTAAAGGTAATTTTAACACTATCAGTATAAAGTTAAAGGTAATTTCAACACTTGGTATAAAGTTAAAGGTAATTTCAACACTTGGTATAAAGTTAATTTCAACACTATCAGTATGAAGTTAAAGGTGATTTCAGCACTTGGTATAAATTTAAAGGTAATTTCAACACTTGGTATAAACTTAAAGACAATTTCAACACTATCAGTATAAAGTGAAAGGTAATTTCAACACTATCAGTATAAAGTTAAAGGTGATTTCAACACTTGGTATAAAGTCAAGCTAATTTCAACACTTTTCAGCATAAAGTTGAAGGTAAATTAACATGTCTTAGTATACAGTTAAAGGTAATTTAGTCTGTCACAGTATAAAGTTAAAGGTAATTTCAGCATGTCACTATGTTGTTAAAGACAATTTCACCACTCTCTGCTCTAAAATCTATATAAGATTCAAAGCATACATAAAGTTCAATGTTCATTGAGGCCTGTTTTACCTGGACACCATTTATTCCAACTTCTTGGTACATGACAAATCCTCGGAACAGATTTCCAGTTATTATTGAAATCACATTGTGGAAACTAAGGCATAACAATTGCTTTTCCTGTGCAGTTGTCATCATCAAGAATTTGTCGAGTGTTTCTAAAAAAGTTTTTCAAGAATAATTTGATAGAGGGCTTTGTATGTATGTACAGGCATTTTTCCTTGAAGCAATTTATGTATATTATTTTCCAATGTATGTGAAAGGATAGGAACCACTGTATCCACATTAATGGGAATTTAGTGTACCATCTGTACTCACTTATACGAGTCCAACAGCAAACTGCACAGACCCAGATCTGCTGTCACATAATGTGTCGGCAGATCTGGGTCTGTGCAGTTTGTTAATTGTAATCAGGAGAATAAGCAACATAGATGCTGATCTGCAGGAGCATTATGCTATGGCAGATCAAGATCTCTGTTTTTGCTTTTTGACTCATAAGCGAGTAGATATGGTGTTTGAAAAAGAGGTACATGGTACTGTTGTTATTTTTGTAGCAAATAGACATAAAGCTCATATATGTGTGTGAAGAAGAAACACAATGTCTAAGACATAACATGTGCTTTTCTGATGATATTTCTGTTCCTAATTAATTAATTAGTGCAACTGTTTATTTACCTTGTGCTGGCTCTGTCTCTTTCCTTAACTGCCATCTTTCCTTTCTTTAATATTTTTTTAATATACAGCGGACTGTTAAGTAAGTATTTATTCATAATATATGCAGGCCTATGGCCCATACTTCCTATGCATAGGTACTATGGTGTTGAATAAGCATTTGTTCAAAATAAAGGTAGGAGTATGGCCCATACATACTGTACACCTGTAACATACTGCTAAGTAAGTGTTTATTTATCCAGAATAAATGTAGGCCTATGGCCCATACATACTGTGCACCTGTTACATATTACTAGTTAAAAAGTAAGTGTTCATTTGTCCAGAATAAATGTAGCCTATGGCCCATACATACTGTACATCTGTTACATACTGCTAATTAAAAAGTAAGTGTTCATTTGTCCAGAATAAATGTACACATAATGTACACCTGTAACATACTGCTAAGTAAGTGTTTATTTATCCAGAATAAATATAGGCCTATGGTCCATACATGCTGTACACCTGTTACATAATGCTAAGTAAGTGTTTATTCATCTTGAATAAATATAGGCCTAGGGTCCATACATGCTGTACACCTGTTACATAATGCTAAGTAAGTGTTTATTTATCTTGAATAAATATAGGCCTATGGTCCATACATGCTGTACACCTGTTACATAATGCTAAGTAAGTGTTTATTTATCCAGAATAAATATAGGCCTGTGGCCCACATTTTGTATTTATTCAGAATAAATGTGGGACTATGACCCTAAATCTGTACATACATAACACACTGCTAAGTATTTATTTGTTCAGAATAAATGTGGTACTATGCCCATAAATCTTTACATATTATTATAACATACTGCAAAATCAAGTTGGTAAGAGGATTTTATGAAAAATATATAAATTACCTTTATTTTCAATAAAACCAATCTTCAGAAGATTGTTAAAAACATTACTCCATGAGTGTCAATACACATCACCTGTGTTCCAGTGGAAACATTGTGTATTGCATATGTATATGCATTTGTATGTAAATGGAAGTGTTATTGTTGATTCAGAGCAAAACTAAATTCTATTTTTACATAACAATAGACATTTATTTTGAGAAACAACAATATCAAAACTGAAGTTTCTGATTTTTTTTATTGTTCTGTTAAAATATTGATGGTATGATTTCATTGTAAATTATATGAAATTTCTACTGATCTTTCACTGGATCTCTGAGTGCCAATTCAGTAATGTAAATTCACTACAAAGTTTGAATCACATCTCCATATGTACCCTACCGATGAAAATAAGCTTTTCATGCACTATGTATGCCTTTCACTTTGTTCCCATGCTATCCTTGATCACCTTTTTCAAATGATTGGGATAAAACACAGTTTTATTTTATATACTAATGTTAATTGTAATAAAGTTTACAACAATGTTTGATTGATCATTTTAAATGAATGATCTTGACACACAGTTGTAATCACTAGATTTTACACAGGAAGGGTCTACTTTCTTTTAGCTTATTTTATTATAGCCCGTTGATTTGATTCAAAGGGCATAATTAATATAATAATACAAAGCAGGTTTACCTTTAATTGATTGTAACAATAAAACAAGCATTTCAGTGCAAGTCGCAGGTCAGAAAAGGTCATCAGCATCACTTTGATGATCCTTTGACACTTTTTGTATTTGATTACAAGTGAGCATATGCATTTGTAATGTTTACACTGAAACTGAATTAAAAGATAAAATTGAAATATAAATTTCACTTGAAAGGACTGGTTTGATTGGTAGTTATTTCTTCAAGTGCAGCCATCTGTAGACATTGCCATCTACACTTGCTTATATGTCAAGTCAAACTGCAAACAACATGGATCCTGTTCTGCCATAGCATAATGCACCTGCAGATCAGGGTCTGTGTTGTTTGTTCTACTGATTACTCCTAACAAACTGCACCAAATCAGATCTGCTGGCACATTATGTGATGTCATCAGGTTCTGTGCGGTTTGCAGTTGGACTTGTCATATAAGTGAGTATATACGGTACCAACATCTTCATTGATTAATATTTTATTCTGTATTGTTATTTACAGTGTATTGAGAATTTTGGTGGGGTTTACAGAACAGTTTTAAAATATCTGACTTATTAAAAGTTGAAACTTTGATGATGTTGATTGCAGGCAATAACAGCTATTTACAGTATAAAACAAATGATATATCAAGGTTTCAATTACCAGTTTTGACCGCAGTGTGATTCAGCAAATTGAAGCCTTTTTGGGGGTATGTTGTATTGGAACAAAGTGGTATCCACAACCTCCCCAGCATTATAAGCTGGTTCACGAGTTATCTGGGATTAATAAAACAGCATAAAGGTGTAATTGTATTGTGATACAGTTCAGTGCAGAAAACTACCTGTCAGATAGTGGTACACATGACTACATATCAGATAGCTGTATTGTTAATACAGTTCACCACAGTAAACCACATGTCAGTACAAATGACCATATATCAGATAGGTGTACAAGTGACCTCATATCAGGCAGTTGTATTGGTGATACAGTTCAGTACAGACAATATCATATCACACAGCTGTACAAATGACCACATACCAGATGCACATATGACCACATATCATATAGCTGTACAAATGGTCACATATCAGATAGTTCTACAAATGACCACATATCAGATAGCTGTACAAATGGTCACATATCAGATAGTTCTATAAATGACCACATATCAGATGCCTGTTCAGAGGACCACATATCTGGTTGTTATATTGTGATACAATTGACTATCGACTTAATAATTATATTTTTTGTTAGGTGCATGTACACTGAAGTTAGCTAGTGCTGACTCGTGAATCTGAATTATCTAGGAATAAAAACCATATAAAAATAACTGATAATGCATCAGACGAAAGTTTTATTTTATTATTGATTTTCCTTTTGGCACTTTATTCACTAGCTGTTTAAGTTTGCATCTTTGATGTAGAACAAATCAATTTGTTACTGGACAAATAAGTGCATTCTCCATACACCATGTGTCCTTGCTTGGAAGTCCGATCCAACTGCAAACTTCACAGACACAGATCTGCCATTGCATTAGGCACTGGCAGATTTGGGTCTGTGCAGTTTGTTGGACTATTCAGTAGAACAAATGACAGAGACACTGATCTACTGGCACATGATGTGACGGCTGGATCTATGTTAATTGCAGTTGAATCCAACTCGTAAGCATGTATAAACAGTAAATTCAGATTAAGCCTTGATACTTAAAGAGAAATGTGTTTGAATGATTCATCTCAAAATGGGTAAGTGAAAAACCTTGATTTTAATTAAATCCAATTTAAATTTTTCAGTGCACTGTCTTTGATATCCGAAAATCATCAGGCCTCCGACTGTTTATAATGATTATCACGACTGTCCTCATCCATGTAATGGCTCAAGTCAATGTGGTAGGTTGCTCCATAGTTTTCATATTATACAGTCAAATATGTATCCAGCAAAGTTGGTTGCATTACGATTCATCATATTTACTCACCTTTAACATAAACAGATTGTGTGAATTCATTTATTTTCATGAGATTCAGTTTTCATGGTTTTGTCTGAGCTGATATTTTCATATTGTGTTTAATTTGTGTATTGGGGAATTTTTGTATTTGTGTATTGATCCTTTTTTGTACTATAAGGGGTAATTATTTGTTGGATTTTTAAATTTGTCTTTTGTATTGAACACAAAATCCATGAAAATTGGTATTGTATATACTTGCTTACAAGTCAAGTCCAACTGGGGCCCCGAGTGGCCGAGTGGTCTAAAGTGCTATCCGTTACGGATCACTGCCATCTCACCTCTGTCTGCGTGGGTTCGAGTCTCGGATTCGGCCAATGTGGGTATGTGAGAAAGCTTGCCAGTAGCTTCTCGTGGGTCAGTGGTTCTTTCCGGGCTTTTCCCGGGTTCTTCCTCCACCATTAGTACTGGCCGCCATGTATAACCTATCGTGTGCTGAAAAATGGTGTTAAAACCATATAACAACAACAAAATCAAGTCCAACTGCAAACACCATAGACCCTGATCTGCCATCACATAATGCACTGGCAGATCAGGGTCTATGTCGTTTGCTGATCACACTTTGCAAGTTGCATAAACCCAGATCTGCCAGTACATTATGCAGTGGCAGATCATGGTCTTTTCAGTTTGCAGTTGGAAGCAACTAATAAGCAAGAATATATCATACACCATATAAAATTGTGAATTTGTAGAATTTAAAGATGATGAAATTTTGATGTTTAAATATTTGTTCAAGCACAATAGAGATGTGCTGATGCATTAAAGAGACTGCTCATATGAATTAGAATTGGTAAAACCGAGTCACAACAATTCTTAACAGTTTGTGTGTACACATTTGGCATTTTACTTTGATTGCATTTAGGCATGAAATTGTAACTCCTTCAGCATCACATTCTTTACAATTTTGCATGAAATTAGGGAACTAATAAAATGTATATTTACAGCTTATTTATCAGTGTGATTAGTTTGGAGTTAGAAGATGAGATCAATGGATTAATTAAATGTTTTAAGTAGGAAAAGATCCCATTTGATAATGTTTTGTCATGTAGACCAGGTATGTATAACTTCCTCCAGGGCACAGACTGGATAGCAGTTTTTAAATGTACCCACATTAAGCCGATAGGCTTTAGGTTGGACATGCCTGATGTAGACTCTGTACTGTGGTCCTTTGCTATAATGCTGTTAAGGGAACCATAAAAGTGTTCCATGTTTTGACCCACTGTAAAAGTGTTCCATGTTGTGACACATTTTAAAAGTGTTCCATGTTGTGACCCACCATAAAAATGATCATTGTTGTGACCAACCATAAACAAGTTCCATGTTGTGACCCAGCATAAAAGTGTTCCATGTTTTCACCCACTGTAAAAGTGTTTGATGTTGTGACACAACATAACAGTGTTCCACAATGTGACCAACCATAAGTGTTCCGTGTTGTGACCAACCATAAAAGCATTCCATGTTGTGACACACTGTAAAAGTGTTGTGTTGTGATCCAACATAAAAGTGTTCCATGTTGTGACCCACTGTAAAGTGTTCCATGTTGTGACCCACTGTAAAAGTGTTCCATATTGTGGCCTTCCATAGAAGTGTTCCATTTTGTGGCCCACCATAAAAGTGTTCCATGTTGTGACCCAATGTAAAAGTGTTCCATGTTGTGACATACTGTAAAGTGTTCCATGTTGTGACCCACTGTAACAGTGTTCCATATTGTGGCCATCCATAAAAGTGTTCCATTTTGTGACCCACCATAAAAGTATTCCATGTTGTGACCCAATGTAAAAGTAATCCATGTTGTGACCCATTGTAAAAGTGTTCCATCTTGTGACCCACTATAAAAATGTTCCTTGCTGTACCCAGTGTAAGTGTTCCATGTTGTGACCCAGCATAAAAGTGTTCCATGTTGTGACCCAGCATAAAAATGTTCCATCTTTTGACTCACTGTAAAAGTGTTTGATGCTGTGACACAACATAACAGTTTTCCACAGTGTGACCAACCATAAGTGTTCCATGTTGTAACCTAACATAAAAGTGTTCCATGTTGTGACCATTGTAAAATTCATGTTGCGACCCTCCATAAAAGTGTTCTGTGTTGTGACCTTTGTGTAAAAGTGATCCATGCTGTGACCCCTCATTAAAGTGTTCCTTGTTGTGACCCAATGTAAAAGTGATCCATGTTGTGACCCAGCATAAAAGTGATCCATGTTGTGACCCAACGTAAAACTTCTCCATGTTGTTATCCAATGTAAAAGTGTTCCATGTTGTGACGCAATGTTAAAGTGTTCCATGTTGTAACCCAACATAAAAGTGATCCATGTTGTGACCCAATGTAAAACTTCTCCATGTTGTTACCCAATGTAAAAGTGTTCCATGTTGTGACCCAGTGTTAAAGTGTTCCATGTTATAACCCAACATAAAAGTGATCCATGTTGTGACCCAATGTAAAAGTGATCCATGTTGTGACCCAATGTTAAAGTGATCCATGTTGTTACCCAGTGTTAAACTGTTCCATGTTATATGTGATGTCACATTATATTGAGGTAAATTTAACATCAGCATTACATTCATCCACAAAATGAGAATAATGAACAAACCAATGTCATATGTTAAACTGTTTTGTGTTCTAAAGTGCTCACCTTTACCAGTTATTGCCATCTCACCTTGTGGGTTCAAGTCTCGAACTCAGTCTATGTGGGTATGTGTGAATGCTTGCCAGTAGTCTCCAGTGGGGTGACGGTTCTTCCCATAGTTTTTCTGGGTTCTTCTTCCACCATTTATATTGACCATGGTGTATAGCCTATCCTATGCTGAAAAATGGCATTAAGCCCACAACAACAACAAGCACCACTGGAGTTGTTGAAACAAAAATCAGATAAAGTTGATTGAACAATACTGTCAAAACCTAAAGAATGTGGTTTGATGGTTGGTCAAAAAATTCTGTAACAAAAGTTGTAAAGATGAAGTTATTTAACTTTTACAATAACTTTAGTATTTTTATTTTTTTTAAGTGACTTTCTTTCAACTTGATGTGCTTCTTCCAGCTTGTGACCTATGTCCTGAACATGTACAGCAGCCTATCATGTGACAGCTTTCATAGGAATGTGACACTTGTACTGGATTTTTGTATATGCCTAATATATTTATAAGTGTTCTTTATATGTGTTTCTTCATATAAATTACATCACTTTGTAGGATCGCTTATATCTGTGAAACCATAACTCATGTATGTGCACATGAAACAAAGTAAATGAAGATTTGGTAAAAGTTACAGAAAAAACAAAATCTGGATCTAATATTTGTAGGAATAAAGAAGGATGTAAGTGATTCTAAGCACAATATGTACTGTGTGCATACAGTACACTACTCTATAGTATGGGTCTCTCAGTAAACTTTAAGCAGAAAGTCAATTATGAAGTCTTTATTTACCTTTATTTTATTTCATGCTGGAAAAATCAGAAAATATGCATATTCAAAAAATAATAAGCTTCAAACAACTACTCATATTAATAACAGTTTATCACTACTCCTGAATGAATGGGTCATATTAGCATCAGGTTATCATGAAAAACTTCTATGATTACTAGTTGTTTGTAAATGAAAATGGTGCTGATCTGACATCCAGTATGGCCACCATAATGGCCATCTTGAAAATATTGTTATGACTGCTCCTCCTCGATCGCTGGTCATAATAATATTGTGCTATCACCATAGGACATCTTGTGATGTCAAGTTAGTCCTAAATTACCAGTCTGATATCCAATAAGGCGACATGGCAGCCGTCAGAAAAATCTTTCACAAAATGGAAAGTCATATCAACATGGGTTTTCCACCAGAAGACTTCATCTGATGTCGTGTCAGTCCTCAATGAAAATAGTGCAAATCTGTCCACAACAACAGCTACCATAATTTGAAAACCATGACATTGGTGAAAAATATCAGAAATAGTTTCAGCACTCTGCAGTTAAAAGGAGGAAATTCCTGGAAATTCTTTTAGGCTATTAGAGGGACTCTTGTTGATGTCAAAATGTGAAAGGTCATGGCTACTGTGACAGAAAATAAAAGTGGTTTTCAAATTCCACAAAAATTTCAGTTATCTACGTAGCATACTAATAAACATTCAGCAGACATATAATCCACCATTCATGATACTCATTCAGATCTCATAAACAGTGGGGAAGGTTTTGGATCTTAAAGTTAAACCTCATTTTTCAGATTCTTAAGAATTCCAGCAAATTTTAGTTTAACTTTGCAAACTGTGCATTATTACTTCTTCTCACATAATCAATCACTGTATTGAGAGATTTTACAAGCAAACCCTCCACAAATGTTTTCTGACAATGTTGCTGCATGGAATTGATCTGAAACTTTACAAATATACTGGTCAGTGATATGCAGAGAATGTATTTGGCACTGAACCTTTTCTTTTGTCTATCACTAACTAACTTTATCTGTTGTATGTACTCACATATAAGACTAGTCAAACTGCAAACAATGAAGACCCTGATCTGCCATAGGATAATGCGCCTGCAGATCAGAGTCTGTGTTGTTAGTGCTATTGATGACTCCTAATAAACTGCACAGACCCCGATCAGCCAGCACATTATTCAATGGCAGATCTGGGTCTGTGCAGTTTGCAGTTGGACTCAACTTAATAGCGAGTATAAATGGTATGTACTGCTCATTTGACATGGCCCTATTTAAACCTGCATAAAACAATAACTGTTACAGTCCCATGTGAAATACATGGGTCCGCCACTTGTACACTGTCCAGGAGACCCTTAAAAGTCTACCAGGATATAGGCAAGACCACCCTATACTGGGGTACATTAAACATAAAAATAGAATTCAACCAATATAATGGAATCCATAACCATACATGTGTGTTGTTCAGAGACAGCGTTATATTGAGGTGCTCTATAGTGGAGATCATTTAAGAAATTTCTTGTTCATATAGGAACCATGAATCCTAAGATCTTCAGGCTCTGTACATGTCTGACATTATGGAGTTGTAATTTATTTATTTGTTTGAACTACTCTGTGAATGAATATAATTTTTTATTTTTTCAGTTTTGTTGTAAAGGTGGAACTGTTTATCATATCTTCTCCAATGTGACCTTTTATTACCTCTACCCTGACGACCACCTGACGTGTCACCTACCACATTACATTTACCTCAGCTGCATCATGGGATACATCAGTGTCTCAATCTTCTTGAAGCTTTCAGCTGGTATTAAACTCCTGCTGATGATGGTGATGGCAGCAGGGTACATTGCAGTACTGGAAGTCACAAATAAGAAAATACTGGATGAATTTGATGATACTTATTAGTAAGTATGTACATATGACCCTAATTATGCACATGACCTTCACCCTAATTATGCACATATGACCCTCACCCTCATGTACATATGACCTCATTATGCACATATGACCCTCACCCTCATTATGCACATATGACCCTCACTCTTATTCTGCACATATGACCCTCATGCACATATGACCTTATTATGCACATATAACCCTTACTCACATTATGCACACATAATCCTCATTATGCACATATAATCCTTATTATGCACAGTTGACCCTCATCCTAATTATGCACTTTTGACCTCATTATGCACATATGACCCTCATTATGCACATATGATCCTTGTTATGCACATATGACCCTCATTATTATGCACATATGAACTCATTTTCCACATATAAACTCACTATGCACACATAACCTCATTATGCACATATAGCCATCACTATGCACACATGACTTTCATTATGCTTATGTTACCCTCATTATGCATACATAACCTCATTATTCATATATTACCTCATTATACACATGATCCTCATTATGTGCATATAACCTCATTATGCATATATTACCCTCATTATGCACAGACTTATCTTTCACTATAACGCTGTTAATGGGACCATACAAGTGTATTGTGTTATAGGTGAAGTCATCTTTTACTCATTTGCTTTGGTGTTTTATGGCACAGTAACACAAGTTGCTTATTTAGCAACAAGGTAATTAGTAATCAAGCACCTTGAATGATCTGATGGTAGGATTTGAACCCAGACCCCTTTGGTCATGAATCTAGCATGCCAATCACCGAGCCACTTGCCTCTGTTAATTACCTCTCATAACATGTTGTCAGGTGCATTGAATCAAATACACACCCAGCGGGTTCACTTTGTACAGAGGTACAATACATGCAGGGGGAAAAATGGGATCCATTACTTCACTACTGTTTATCAGGGACAGTGTTATAGTAAGGCAGAGTATGTAAAGTTCAGATACTGTACATCTGTCACTTTTGTCTGTTTAATTTTGACACAGTAGCTCAAGTTCTCTTATTATCTTCCATTACCAAACTTGTAAGTAGCTTGTCTTTTGGGCCAGGAAGAAACCTATCTACTTCTAGCTTTAAGGGTCAAATGTCAAGATGACAGAACCTGAAAAAAGGAGAACTGTTCCATGACATAAATTGACTCATATACAAGATACCTTGACCAAATTTTGTAAATGGCTTGCATTTCAGATAAGAAACCTTTTGATTTTGGGGTCAGTAGGTCAAAGGTTCAGGTCACAGTAACTCAAAGAATGGTTTTGGCAAGATGTCTGGAATTCTTTAAAATGTACTTTGACCAAACTTTTTGGATGGATTTACATTGAGAAAAGAAAGAGACCTGTTTATTTTTGGATCCAAAGGTTAAAGGTCCAAGTAACAGATTGAAAAAAAAATTTTTTTGTCATCTGTAACACATACCTTGACTAAACTTTGTAGAGAGCTTACATATGAGAAAAGGAAGACACCTACTGATTTTCGCATTTAAAAGGTAAATGGTCATGGTCAGAGGGACTCCAAGAAGGCAAATGGTTTCCACAAAATAACTAAATTCCTATTGCACAAAATATGATCAAAGTTTGAGAATGGCATTGCATTTGAAACAAGACAGGTACCTATTGATTTTCTGCAAAATAACTTTTGTTAACTCTCTCAACTCTGAATCGCATCATTGATGGTAAAATGCAAAACTTCTTACAAATGCTATGTGACTAATAATTCTCTGCTCATGCTATGACTTTCAGATGCTAGAACAGGTAATATTCTCAAATCTGCATTTCCTTTGCACTTCATTAGCATTCCATTCACATGTGTATAAAATGCAGTAGACGGTATTGTATTTATGATAAAACAAGACCTAGTCACCTTTGAACTTAATGTTAGTCAAGACACATCTGTATTGATTATTAAATACTTAAAAATAAAGCATTAAAGTATTGGTCTGAGAATTTTCTTTGTCATTTTCTTTTGTCTAAATAAAGATTGTACAGATATATTCACTAATGATGATTATGCCAGTGTCTTTTGTTCTGTTATGTCTGTCTTGACAAGAACATGTTGAGTAAGGAGTGAAAAATTGTCTGTCCTTGTTAACAATCTAATCCAGTATTATCTAGGAAATGGAAATTTAGTTTCAAATCTATTCACAAAATGTGTTAAGTACTTTTCCATTATTGTTTATTATTCATGATTCTGCAATCTGCATTTTAAATTTACATTCCATATGTGTTTATTTACATTCCATTTGACATTTACATTCCATTTGTGTTCGTTGTGCATTTTGTTTGTGTTCATTCTGCATCCTGTTTGTGTTATTTCTGCACTCTTTTCATTCTATATTCACTTTCTATTCATTCTGCATTCACTCTGTTCATTCTGCATTCCATTCATGTTCATTCTGCATTCACTTTGCATTCCATCTTCATTCCACTGGTAAATGACCTATTTCAGGGTCTGTAACTGTCAAAATGCCCACAAACATCATCAACCAGTTACAAAAAGTTTGTTTCAGTTGGTAATATTAAACAACATTGCTTAGCAACAGTGACTTGGTAAACAAGTTAACCAGGTAATACATCTTGTGATATGGGATTATCTGCTCAATGAAAGAGGATTTTACAAAAAAGCAGCATAATAATAATATTGCCCACATGGTGGGCATGTAATGTACTATATACGGTATTCTGTATAATATACTATATACGGTATTCTGTGTACTGTACTATATATGGCAATCTGTATAATGTACTATATACAGTATTCTGTATAATGTACTATATACGGTATTCCATATAATGTACTATATATGGTATTCCGTAAAATGTACTATATACGGCATTCCATATAATGTACTATATATGGCATTCCATATAAGGTACTACATGCGGTATTCCGTGTAATGTACTATATACAGTATTCTGTATAATGTACTATATATGGTATTCCGTATAATGTACTACATACGGCATTCCGTATAAGGTACTACATATGGCATCCCGTATAATGTACTGTATACGGCATTCAGTATAATGTACTATATTCAGCATTCCATATAATGTACTATATACGGTATTCTCTGTAAGATACTACATACGGCATTCTGTATAATGTACTACATATGGCATTCTTTATAATGTACTACATATGGCATTCCGTCTAATGTACTATATATGGTATTCTGTATAAGGTACTACATATGGCATTCTGTATAATGTACTACATACGGCATTCCATATAATGTACTATATATGGCATTCTGTATAATGTACTATATACGGCATTCCATATAATGTACTATATACGGTATTCTGTATAATGTACTATATACGGCATTCCGTATAATGTACTACATATGGCATTCTGTATAATGTACAGTATACAGTATTCTTGTTATCTTGTAAACACTTTTTATTGATGAGCCAGATAAACCAGATAAGTATTTTTCTTTAAAGTGGAAATTAGAATTGTGTAGATATGACACTTATTAGTAGCAAAAAATAAACATCTTAGCTCATATAATTTCATAAATCATTTTTAAATCAATTTAAAGACTATCATATATAGTTACATATAAGTCAGTTGCAGACTGCATAGACCCAGACCTGCCATTGCATAATGTGCTGGCAGATCTGGGTATATGCAGTTTTTTTGGATTAATCAGTATAACAAACAACATATACCGTGATCTTGGACTACATTATGCAATGGCAGATCAGGGTCTTTTTGGTTTTCAACTGGACCTGACTTATAAGCAACTACATATGGTATATAATTTTCATGTATTTTGCATGCAAATTTGTAGAGTGGTGTACAGAAAGTCATGGTATAAATTCCTGTGCAGATTAAAAATGTATCTTTATCTTTCATTTTTCAAGAATGTTTGCTTAAATGTCAGAATAAATTGCATCAATGCACTTGCATCTTTTGCCAATAAAAAGATATCTTTATTTCTTATGATAATGATAAAGTATAGGAGCTGTGTGTTTTTGTGTTTTTTAAATGTACCATGAGGAAACTTGTCTGGTATCATTCAGCAAATTTACTTTATGATTGTACATTGTGCACTGAGAACCTCATTATTACATTAGAATGGGGAACAAGTGATATTTGACCTCATTTTTACATAAGAATGTGGAATAGGTGATATTGGACCTCATTATTGCATAAGAATGGGAACAGGTGATATTTAGGAGGATAGGTAAAGAATTTCCAATTTCCCTGAATGTAAATCTCAGATAATACACAGAAATGTTTTTGTGACTACAAAGAAAATATAATCAAGGTAATTGATTATATTCCTAAAAGTAATTACTTGTATAACAGTATTTGCTCCAGAGTGAGTATTTGTATTTGTAACTGTCAGATGTAATTGTAAATTATTCGTTACATTTAAAAGTAAAAGACCCCAGTTAGGACAAGTCAATCCAGTTGACGTAGACTATTGTTAGTTTTTGAGCCTATTTTATCCAGATTTATTGTATTTATAAATCTAAATTTTAGATAAACAAAATAAATTACGTCATTTTAATCTTTGTCATCATCAGTCATCTATAAGGATCTTCAGGGAATTTCCTGATCTCAAGCATTTCTACTTCTGATTAAGGATTGAAAACAGTTTCCAATTGGTTCTGAATGATGCAAAGTGAAGGATGTTTTGAGGTAGATACACAGTATCTGAAAAATTCAATTCAGACAGTTTAAAATGTCTCATGAGCTCAAATGGATTCTTGACAACTAGACACTATTTACAGGGTCCTCAGGAGGCCAAGTGGTCTAAGTTGCTCACCCTTAATGGATAACTCCCACATCTCACCTCAGTCCATGTCTTTTCTTTTCTTGGCTTCACGAGTGTGGGTATGTGAGAAAGCTTGCCAGTAGCTTCCTGTGGGTAAATTGCTCTTCCCAGAGACCTTTTAGGTTCCTCCTCCACTAAATTTACTGGCTGCCATTTATAGCCTATCATTGGCTCAAAAGTGGCATTAAACCACACAAAATGCAAAGACACTCTACACTATTTAGGTTTTAATAGGCTATTTTTCTATGCCTGTTTATATCACAGCATCAGTTGCATATATACATATTTTGCAGCCCTGTGATCCCAACTCATGTCAATGGTTGTGTTGCTCTTCTGATTTTCATGGTGACACTGTACATTCAAGGGAGGCAAGAAGAATGGACATCACGACTGGACTTTCTTTGGAAAGCACAAGTAAGTAACCTCTCCCCTTGCTACAATTTCTTGCATGTCATTCTGTGTCGCATTGTATCATCCTAATTATGGCATACCTATTACAGAATGAGGAGCCGTCTGGTCTCACCTGTAGCAAATGTTGCATGAAATGAGTCATAGTAGTCACAATGTCCAGCCATCTGTGCAGCCATTTGGATTCAACGTTTGGTCAAAGTCATTTTAAAGGACAGTGTCTCCTCTTTTCATCTTTGGATCATCATCACACTCTGCCATAAATATAATAAATATATTGTGGGGTGGAGATATATAGAGAGAAAGGGCATGGTCACAGGGAGCATTCGTTTACATTGTAATCATTGACTATTTTCAGATCCAATATTTATAGGTTACTGCATTTGTATGGGAAAATATGAACAAGTCTTTCAGATGGCTATACTGCATGACCTTAGGAGTGCAGTATATCCATCTGACAAAACATATTTTCCCATACAAATGCAGTAACCTTTCTATTATATGCTCATTTTCTTATTCTACCCAAAGCTTAATTATATAAACAAAAATACACTACAAGAAACAAAGTAACTGAATGTATGCCGTATTCCAAACTAAATACACAAGCGTAGATTCATCATTACACAACAACATTATTAATGCGCACGTAACTCTGCCCAGATAAATTTGAACTTGGTCATGTGCTAGACATAAGTTTCGCAAGAAAATGGCATTTTGGTCCACTTGAAATTTGGAGTCATATTGTGAATGAATGCGCATTGCAACAACTTCCATTTGATCTGGAATGAATAGATTTTGGTATTTTTTTTTATTCGACGAAATTTCGTGATTATGGACTGGATTTATCTACATGAAGTACATCGGATTTCAGTCAGTAGCATCTGTGCCAATTCTACATGAAATATACATTGGATTGAAGCAGTGAGGGAAGAAGCGTGTTGACATCTGCAAGTGTGTTTCTCTTCTGTCATTGAACATTTCAAATTATAAAGTGGGGAAAATATGAAGTCTTTCATTTGCAATTATTGAAAAGATGCTATGGAATCTAATGTGTATTTCATTTTGAGTGCAGTAAGGAGGATGTAATTGCACTTGGAATATACTCGAAATTACAGTACAATTTCGAAATGTGTAATCAAGCTTGAGATCCCATGACATGGCTCATGTAATTCAGATTTGCAGAACTAAGAAAGTACATTTGAGGAAATTCAGAATGAAAAACTGTAAGTATATCTTTTGCCATTCTTATTACCAGCTAAAGAAGACAGTTTATGCCTTGTCACTTGCATTTTATTTGTAATGACCCTGTCTGGCGTTTATAGCTAGCCTAAATCTGAAACATTGTATGAAAAAAAGTTAACGCGGAATGTGCCAAAGCAGCTGGTATGTGGCAGTCCACGACACATCTGCCTTAGTTCATTCAGAAACAAATCGTTTGTTTACAATAGAAAGTAGTTCCTTTATTCACGTGAATGCAATATGAATTGAGCGCACGAGTTCAATATCGTAAAATATTGCACGATTCTGACAATGTAAAGTTAATGGAGAAAAAAATGAGCATATAATAATGCCCTTTATTATTACCATGGGTGAATTGACATCAGAAAAAGTAATTATGTTTATCATGGGATATAAACATTACTGATGGTATAAAGTTCAAGGTCACATTGGTCAAATTTGGTGGAAAAAACTCATGTGTCCACGGATAGGCATTGGATGTTTAACCTGATTTACAAGTGTAGATGGCAAATCCATGAGGATAATGGATACAGTCATTAAACGTCAAAGTCACAGGGTGAATTCTTGTTCAATTGATTGTTGAAAGCTATATAAAGGGGTGATATCTTTTGTTTCCATTTATGTATTATCAGATTTGTCACACATTAGCAGAGGAATAGAGTGGTTAAAAGGTCAGAGGTCAAGGTCATGGGTTGTTGTGTGTTACTAGTGCTGCAACAACTGCATTTCAGGCAAGACAATAAATGTTTTGTTTTGTTATTTTATCATATATTGATTTTGTTGAGTGTCAAAATGAGTTCACAAGTTGACTGTTCTTTGGAGAGATGGAAGATATTGTCAGATGAGTGGGACAGACATCAACATGCAAATTCAGACTTTGCCTTTAAGAAACATGGCTCTAAGTTATTTTTATGCATTCAAACTATGCCAAACCATTTCATGCATTCACACTATGCAAAACCATTTCATGCATTCATACTGTGCAAAATCATTTCATGCATTCACACTATGCAAAACCATTTCATGCATTCACACTATGCAAAACCATTTCATGCATTCACGCTATCTCATGCATTCGTACTGTGCAAAACCATTTCATGCATTCACACTATGCAAAACCATTTCATGCATTCACACTATGCAAAACCATTCATGCATTCACACTATCTCATGCATTCATACTATCCAAAACCATTTCTTGCATTCAAACTATGCAAAACCATTTTATGCATTCCCACTGTGCAAAACCATTTCTTGCATTCACACTATGCACGACCATTTCTCACATTCACAGTATGAAAGACCATTTCATGCATTTACACTATGCAAAAGCATTTCATGCATTCAGACTAGTAAGCAGAACCATTTGATTTTAAGTATTTAGTTCCAAGTTGTCAGGATATTGCTTCTGCCTTTTGTAAAGTTCATGTTTTGATAATGGTGCATTTGACCAGTGTTAGCTATGCTGTTGTGACAAGTTCTAGATGGTCCATGCATTTGAAGTCAAAATCCCTTATAATGTAAAACCATATAATTGAATACATCTGAAATTGGTCTTTGTCACGTAGCCATTTGATGCATTCTAAAATGCATGATCATTAAGACCCGGATATCGAAAGTTTATACTTTGCAGTGTTTATAATGCCCAGTCAGATCTTTACAATGGTGATAAGTTCCAAACTATCCACTTTATGAAATTCTTATCTAGAGCTTTGAACTCATTTGTACAACTTTAGGGACTTGATAATGACTGAGCAGTATATATAGTGAAACCTATCTATGAGGACACTCTAAGACCAGAAAACTTACTTTTATGGACAGGTATCCTTCACATGGAGGTCAGAATCATCATAAATTTGAGAGAAGGGATCCATAAATGTAGTCTTTTATAGACAGGTATCTTTTATTTTGAGGTCAAAATCCTCATAAACATAAGAGAAGGGACCCATAAATATAGTGTTTTATGGACAGGTATCCTTGCTGTAGAAGTTTAAAGCATCATAAGAGAAGGGACCCTAAAATGTTGTCCTTGTACTTTATATGTAGTTATCTACAAAGGCAGGTTTCGTTGTAAATATATGAGCTTTTAAACAATACATGTTCCAAGTGGTTTGGTCTTTTCCTGCTAGTTATTGCCAATACATAGGTGTCTCCTTTATGATAGGTTTGGTCTTGTCTTGCCAGTCTGATGCCAACGTATAGGTATCTCTTTTTTGATGGGTTTGGTCTTGTCTTGCCAGTCTGATGCCACTGTATAGGTTGTCTTTTGTGATGGGTTTGGTCTTGTTTTGCCTGTCTGATGCCAATGTATAGGTGTCTCTTTTATGATAGCTTTGGTCTTGTCTTGCCAGTCTGATGCCAATGTATAGGTGTCTCTTTTGTGATGGTTTGGTCTTGTCTTGCCAGTCTGATGCCAATGTATACGTGTCTCTTTTATGATAGGTTTGGTTTTGTCTTGCCAGTCTGATGCCAATGTATAGGTGTCTCTTGTGATGGGTTTAGTCTTGTCTTGCCAGTCTGATGCCAATACATAGGTGTCTCTTTTGTGATGGGTTTGGTCTTGTCTTGCCAGTCTGATGCCAATACATAGGTGTCTCTTTTGTGATGGGTTTGGTCTTGTCTTGCCAGTCTGATGCCAATACATAGGTGTCTCTTTTGTGATGGGTTTGGTCTTGTCTTGCCAGTCTGATGCCAATACATAGGTGTCTCTTTTGTGATGGGTTTGGTCTTGTCTTGCCAGTCTGATGCCAATACATAGGTGTCTCTTTTGTGATGGGTTTGGTCTTGTCTTGCCAGTCTGATGCCAATACATAGGTGTCTCTTTTGTGATGGGTTTGGTCTTGTCTTGCCAGTCTGATGCCAATACATAGGTGTTTGTTTTATGATAGGTTTGGTCTTGTCTTGCCAGTCAGATGCCAATGTATAGGTGTCTCTTTTGTGATGGGTTTGGTCTTGTCTTGCCACTCTGATGCCAATACATAGGTGATCATTTTATGATAGGTTTGGTCTTGTCTTGCCAGTCTGATGCCAATGTATAGGTGTCTCTTTTGTGATGGATTTGGTCTTGTCTTGCCAGTCTGATGCCAATACATAGGTGTTCCTTTTATGATAGGTTTGGTCTTGTCTTGCCAATCTGATGCCAATGTATAGGTGTCTCTTTTGTGATGGGTTTGATCTTGTCTTGCCAGTCTGATGCCAGTACATAAGTGTCTCTTTTATGATAGGTTTTGGTCTTGTCTTGCCAGTCTGATGCCAATGTATAGGTGTGTCTTTTATGAATGGCTTGGTCTTGTCTTGCCAGTCTGATGCCAATCTATAGGTGTGTCTTTTGTGATGGGTTTGGTCTTGTCTTGCCAGACTGATGCCAATATGTAGGTGTCTCTTTTATGGTGTGGACAGCAACATCATCATTGGTGTCCTCAGTGTTAAGGTTCATTGTTTTAATTTATTCAGATGTTGTACATCTTCTACATTAGTCACTATGTTAATATTGGATATCTTTGTTTTATATCCTGATTTGCAAAAAGATTTTCTGTCAGCCCTTTATAAACTGAAAGAATTCAGCACATCCATTGCAGCATTTTTATAGTCTAGTCAAAGACTAATAAAAAATGGTACTAGCAGCTGCCTCGCTTGTTGCTCAGCATTAAGAGGTTAATGTTAGGACAGGTCTGTCTGGCGTCAGGATAATGTGACTGGGTGGGACATAATGCTTCATGTCTGTGGCATGAGGCCTCAGTGCTAGACATCACTATAAACTGCAACACTGCAGACACCATAGCGATATGACTGAAAATCTTTTAAAGCTATATTAAAAATCCAACTCACACATATACACTAACCAGACCTCTCCTGTGGCTCTGTGTCATTTCTGCCCATTGAGGTTATGGTCAGAAACTGAGTTTCCTTCTAACACCAAAAAGAGGCTTTCCCACATTATGGGAAAAGTGATTTGATTGGCTGAAGAGATGAAATTACACAATATGTCATTATGGTATGATGATGAGATGTCATGTTTCATGCAAACAATGAAACTTTCATTGGCTGATTGAGGCATGCCTCCGACGTCAATGTCTGTTTTCAAAGTGATATTTAAAAAGACAGTGTCTAGATCAGTCAGAACACGAAGAATATTTTCATAGCTACAGGGCAAGTGGCTTGAAAAATACCTGCTCTGATACAGGATGATATTTTTTGCTATTATTTTGACACAACAATGACACATCTGTAATTTATATATCAATAAAAAGTATATAAAAGTTTTAAGTCAACCATTTTTCCGTGTTGATTTGCCTTTCTATAATAAATTGTGTCACCATGTCTTCTGAAAAAATATATTTTATTTATTTCAGCTGAATGTTTTCTTCAGATTCTGTCATAAACCAATGTCCAATTTCCCAATTGGAGTTAATTGGATTGGCAGAGTTGACGTTCACAAGTGTATGTAGTTTGTAGTAGGTGAAACAGTTTCTTTTTTTATATTTTTGATATTGACTGAAACCTCACTGACATTCTGCTGAAGAGGCATTCACAACCAACATGACTGCAAACAATTCTACAATTTCTGCATGTTCAGATCATATCTGTGACTATTGGGATCTCTGTAGTTCTTTATCTTTGCTGTCAGCTCGATGCACTGTTTTTGTGTATTTTATTACGATCTATAAGGAAGAGTATGTGTGGGACTTGGGATACACTGTCTTGTGTGTTTTATCATGATCTATAAGGAAGAGTATGTGTGGGACTTGGGATACACTATCTTGTGTATTTTATCATGATCTATAAGGAAGAGTACATGTGGGACTTGGGATAGACTGTCTTGTGTATTTTATCATGATCTATAAGGAAGAGTATGTGTGAGACTTGTGATATACTGTCTTGTGTATTTTATCATGATCTATAAGGAAGAGTGCATGTGGGACTTGTGACACACTGTCTTGTGTACTTTGTCATGATCTATAAGGAAGAGTACATGTGGGACTTTTCATACTGTCTTGTGTATTTTGTCATGATCTATAAGGAGAGTACATGTGTGACTTTTGATACTGTCTTGTGTATTTTATCATGATCTATAAGGAAGAGTACATGTGGGACTTGGGATACACTGTCTTGTGTATTTTATCATGATCTATAAGGAAGAGTACACATGGGACTTAGGATACAGCAAACTTGTGTGATAATTACATTCCCATGGTCATGTGCCATTTTTACTCACTTATAAGTCTTGTCAAACTGCAAACAACAAAGATCCTGATCTCATAGTTTAATGTGCCTGTGGATCAGGGTCTCTCTTGTTTATTCTACTTATTACTCCTAACAAACTGCACAGACCCAGATCTGCTTTTGTATTATGCTTGGGCACATCTGGATCTGTGCAGTTTGCAGTTGGACTCGTTTTATAAGCAAGTAACTTAAAATCATGCAACTCAACATTTTTGGTTTCACTGCTTTCAGTGTTCATTGAAAAATACAAAATTTAATTAACTTTAATTCCTTTCGTTTTAGCCATTAACGAATCCAGATTTTTATTTTTAGACAAATAATATCATTATTTTTTAGTCTTCACTTAAAGAAATCTAAAATATTGATATGAAATCGCATTAACACAATTCATGTGAGTTGAAATTGCTTAAGTTGACAGATATATGCACTTTTGCATGTCTCTCAGTTAAAGGTAAGCATGGAAATGAAGTCCAAAAGCCATGGGTTTTTTTATTTTAATCAGTATAAACAGTAGCTAACCACAATTCTTTGATCTTAATTACAGTATGATGTATTTTTGTGCTCTACTTATCATAGACCAGGTGAACTTATGGGATCATTTGTTGTCTTAAAAACCTTTTTGCAATGCATATTGACCTGGCTTTTCACCAGAAGACTTCTTATGATGTCTAGTTGGTCCTGAATGAAAATGGTGCTGATCTGATGTCCAATCTTGAAAATTTTGTTATCACTACTCCTTCTGAATGGATGGTCATGTCAGTATGGGATTGATATGGCTGCAGCAATGACCATCTTGGAAATCTTGTTATCACTACTTCTTCTAGAGAACTGGTTATATTAAAATTGTGCATTCACCAAAAGACTTTTTATGATGTCTAGTTGATAGTAAATAGAACTGGTTCCAATCTGATATTAAATATGGTTACCATGGCCTCCATCTTGAAAATCTTGTTATCATTACTCCTTCAAATGGAAAGACATCAGCATGGGTTTCCATTAGAAAACTTCTTATGTTGCATTGTTGGTCCAAAATGAATAAGTGCCAAGCTGACATCCTATATATCTACCACAGCACCTAAGTTTAAAATCTTTTTATCAATGAAGAATATCAGAGATGGTTTCAACACACAGTAGACAACAAAAGAAATGTTCGTATCTTAAATTCCTGGAAAGTCTTTACAGTCAGCAGAACATCAGTCCTTTCAACTCTTAATATATTTACCTTACTACCTTATTTTGTGTAATGACACCCCTAATACATTTAACATTTTGTCATTTTATTTTACACTAATCGTTTTTCTTTTTATGATTCTTTCCTTTGATTTTGGTTTATTGCAGGGAATTGGAATGTGCCCAAGACTTTTATTTTCAGGTTCTTCCCCACCCCCCACCTCAAAAAATATTGTTTATTTTTCAGGCAACAGAAGAAAAGATTGAAATGACTGATCTGCAAAATAACAACAGGCAAATCCTGTGTAACATATTGCCTTCCCATGTTGCAGCTCACTTCATTGACAACCAGACAAATAAAAACCAGGTTTGTGTTACTTTGTTTCACTGGTCATTGAAGCTGCATTCCTGCCCAAAATAAATAAATTATAACTTGTACAGCAAATTTTAACTTGTATTGCAGATATGTTCTTTGCTGCAAATACATGTAACTATGCAAAACCAGGGCACAGGCCAGATAGCAAATTTTTAATGATGTAAATGTAACTAGATGACACCAGGTTGCAGGCCAGATGCAGCCCACAATCCGTATGCTGCACATGCATGATGTTAAACAATCATATCATCTTCAAAATCTATCCAGCTCATCCAGTTCAGCTTGGGACATGTTTGGGAAGACCTGGGTACAGACTTAAACTTGTCTTGGTGGTTTTGAAAATGAGGCTCGCTTTCCCCATATTGTAAACATTCTTTGTAAGGTTGCTGTTTGCTCATTGGTTAGGTCTTATACACTTTTATTTTAGGCTGTATAGGTTCTTGGCTGTTGACAAATCAACTTTGATGTTTGCTCTTTGATTAGGTCTAATATACTTTATTTTAAGTTGTATTGGTTCTAGGTTGTTGACAAATCAACCAGCTATGACACTGAAGCAGTCCTCTACACTTGGCTAGGTCAATCCTATATATTAAAGACAGTGTTGGCAGGTTTTGGGGACTCAGAAGTGTGTTTTAAAGTCCCAAGGGGTTTCAGTGTGTGTGACCCCAAAAGCAGAGTCGGCCAATTAAGCGTACATTATCTTTCCGTATAAGCTATCAGAAAATTACTGGAAACTCAGATTTGATATAAAAGAGAGGCAAAAAAACCAACACCTTTTTTGTGAAGCATTTAATACAATTTCAACCAGTAACAGTTATTACACATAGCATTGTCCAGTATCATCACACACATACACATGTGTGTCCACACTCACATAAAGAGAACCACACAGACATTAAATAAATAAACTAAAAAAATATACCAAGTTTTTAGTTTTAAAATAAATTGGACAATGGAATATGTTCTTAATTTGTTTCATTCTTTGTTGCCCGCAGTAGTTGGTTTATGTTCATCTTTGCACTCATTGGAGACAGGATGGTACTGTTGTTCAGACTTACCTGAAGATCTTTAATTTTTGTCAGCATCAGCATTAGTATTAGGGAGTGTCAGACATGCTTCATGGAGTTGCTGTATGTTGTTGGATGTCACATGACTAATATTGATATGGTGTTTATAATGTATGCGAAATATAAAATGCTTCCCCTTGCTGTGCATCACAAAGTCAAACTCCATCCAGAAGTTCTGAAATGTTGTTCTTATAGACTATGCTCACTTTGCAGACATTTCATCCTTCCCTAAGTCATAGCTGCATTTCAACATTTTGCCCTCAGAAATGAAGTACACTATTGCAACTACTGAAATAGTGTTTTGTGTTTTATATATGGAGTAAAATTTGACTTTAAAAAAATTGCCTCTTATCATAAACATGCAAATAATCGTTAATAATGATGGCTTAAATATTTTTATTCAAGGCAGTGATGCGTAATAACTTTTGTTCTTCAGCATGCATATCTATGATTTACCTAACATAATGCAAATTGGGTTGTTCCACTTAGTGTACTTTACCTATGCAGATCAACCAAATAGGCTTTCACACAGCAGTGTTCAAAGGACTTGATATGACATCACCCTAGCTATTCTTAGCTAATCAAGTAATCTGACTGCCTTATGTTTCAACTAACTCCATGATAATCAGCTGTATAAACTGCCCAGAGGATAGTTTTACATGGGCTCTAAGTAGGACTGTGTACTGTTTAGACTACATGCTAGGAACATGTATAGTGGCAGTCAAAAAATGTCTATCCTTTATTTTTAAAATTGTAATTTTCAAAATATGTTGAGGGTGGTAGGAATAACATTGTATTTTTCGCATAACACATCGTGTTATGGCAGGTATGCTAGAATTAGTTATGGATCGACTGTATACTGTTGCATGTACCACACCAACCACTTTACAAGTTTATTTACATTATGATACATGTGAATGATGAAGAATGAACTGGAAATCGCCTTATCTCTTTTTCGTGCTATCTCATCTACCTCATGGTACAGACTCCCACTCAGATTCCACCTTTTTTCTCAATTTTGGCATTTTTATGGTTGAGCCTACCTTTCAGAAGCTCAACATATAAATCACTTTTTTGTCTGTGTACATGTCCATTCATCTGTCTATCCATGGCCTCCCTAAATTAAGATAAACGTTCAAGATTTTTCAGTTAAGTTTCGCATTAAAATGTTTTACTTCCAGTCTGAATAAATAGCAAACTCAACAAACAGTCTCCAAGATATTTATCATTGTTCTTCACTGGGAGAGCTACAAATCATGTCATACCATTATCTCAATTTACAATTTTTGTGGGAAATTGCGATAGAAGTATTATGTTGGCATTTAGAAAACCCAAGATATTTGATTTGCATATTTAATCAAGATAAATTCTGTTACATCAAGCAAATGAGTTACAGATTGCAATTTCATTTACATGACTATGTGGACATGACCCAGAATCTTAGGTGATTTTTTTGTGGCAACATGTCAGTAGAACAACATAGATATGCCAATTTATTATCATGTCAACCATTTGCAGTCAGTGACTTATTCTGTTGACATAAAAGATGTCTTGAACACATATACAAAAGAAATATCTCATCATGTTTCCATAGACTGCAGCTTTAAATATGATTCAGTTTGAACCAGCCTTAGAGAAAGCTGATTCATGTAACCTGGCCTCAATTTCACCCACACAAGTTTAATGTAAATCTAGACATTGCCGATTCTAAACTTAAATTTAAGTTTAGACTTAAGTTATGTTGGTGAACTTAAGACCTCTTCTGTAGTATGTTGGTAATACTTTATTTCTCAAATGTTACATCTAAGGGACCAACCTAGTATATTATTTTAGAAAGTTGGGGTGGGGATAGTCTTGTTCTGTCATATTAGAATCAAGCCATCAAAACTTGCCTGGACTGCACTTGACTATTCATTTATCTGCTGGTAATGATAGTAAAGCAAGAGTTGTTCATTTAGGCCATTTAGGAATTTTGCATATGTTAAAATATGTTTAGTTGTTGCTGTTTTTGTCATTTTGTGTATTAAAGATTGGGTTGATGAAAATTACCTCAAATTGAACTGAAATCTCAAATTCAAATTTTGTAAATCTCAAGATTTGACATTTTGAGGATTTCACATGTATGTTTATCAAACAAAAATTTTAAATTTGCCAGTCACTGCCTAACATTTTCCAGGCAATGTCTGTCATTTGCCAGTCACTGTCTGTCATTCCTCAGTTTTTGTCTTCATGCTAGTGTTGATAACATTCCTAAAATTTTTGTTTTGTTACTATGTCTGTTAACATAAGTATGTTGTAGACAAAATCCAATGCAAATGTGTTTTGTTTTAAACAACTTATTGCTAATGTATATTTGTGCAATGTTATAATTACTTTAAATGTGCCATACAGTCCCATGTCAAGGTGAAGACAAATTTATTTATCGCTCCCAAATTATGAGACAAAAATCATTCGTCTACCCTTGTAACTTTGTAAAGGGACATAACTTAAGTATTACACATTGAGGTCATACAAATTGGAATAGACTTGTGTGACACCTACCTCCCTTTGATAGCTTTAGCACGTTAAATCGTTCTTTTGCAGCTATACAGTCAACAGTACAACACAGTGGGAGTCTTTTTTGCCTCCATCCCCAATTTTTCTGATTTTTACATGGAGCTGGAAGCCAACAACCAGGGCATTGAATGTCTCAGGGTTCTCAATGAAATTATAGCAGACTTTGATGAGGTAATTTAGAGAAAAATTAAAAAAACAGCTAAATTTTGAATATTTTCATTATAATAATTGTACAGTTCCACAAAAATGTTAAATGGGAACAGAGAGCAGAAACATAAGAGCATGTGGTATTATTTCATAAAATGTGGCTGTCCTTTCATGGCTTAAATAAGTTTATATGTTTATATTTTTGATTTTTATGCATTTTTATGATACACAACTAATACATACTTTATATACTCCGAAGTCTGATCCAACTGCAAAATGCATAAACCCAGATTTGCCTTGACTTCATGAGCCAGCAAAGCTGGATCTATGTTTTTTCTTAGGACTCATCAGTAAAATAATCAACATAGATCCTGAACTACCGGCAGGTAAGGGTCAATTGTGTTTGCAAGTTGGTCCTGACTTGTAAGTGAGTAAAGACAGTACACTGGAACATTGCCTCTCAAATAACTGTTGTTTTCAAGAGATTTTGTGAAATATTCTAATATAGTAGTTTCTTGGTTTAAATGCAACCAATCACAATTGCGTCAAAATGTGTGCTAATTCAGTGAATTGTTGTGCATGGAAAATAAAACAATATTTGTCATTGTAATTATCACCTATGAAGAGCATTTTTGGAACTTTCAGGTGTATATGAAATGGGGGAGGGGCAATAAAATGGGCAAATAAAATTCCATCCCATTGATTGAAAGTGAGAAACTAGTAACTACACCATTTAAATTTGTTGGCTCTAAGTTTTTTGTCTAGTATTTAAGTTGGGATGGCTATATGCCAGTTCTATTCATTTCTTTGGATTTCATTAGGTAATATTTTTGGTTATTTTTTTCACACTGTTCTCTTGTTCACCTTCTTTCAACTGCTTTATCATCCATTATTATTTGGATGTTAACTACAATATGAACAATATAACATGGAATTTTAGTGTAATGTTAATCAATATTGTTAATCAGTATTATGTTCAAGAAGAAAAGGGTAAACAAAAATTGACAGAAAAGCATTAATTTGTCTTGATTTTTTTTATACATCTGTTACAGTTACTTAATGAATCTCGATTCCGAGCTGTAGACAAGATTAAAACAATAGGCAGCACGTACATGACAGCCATTGGACTCATGCCAGAGTTTAAAATACAGGTAATCACAGCAATATGCTGTCAATTAATTTATTTCTATGGGCATCAATTTCATTTTCTGTGGACATTAATTTCAGTTTCTGTGGAAATCGATTTCATTTTTTGTTTACATCAGTTAAAGTTTCCATGGTCATCAGTTTCATTTTCTGGTAAAAGATTTAATTTGGTACTTAAATTCCTATTCATGTTTATTGCAAAGACATTTTACCTTAAGTATTAAAATGTGTGGTTTATAGAAACCACAGAATCTATGATAATTGATACTTGTATCCCATAAATACACACTACACTGTAGATAGGTCGTACTTTCTTTGCCCCACTGTTGATAACTTGTACTTGTTTTACACCATTGTAAATAGGTCATACTTGTCTTACACCATTGTAGATAGGTCATGCTTGTTTTACCCCATTATAGACAAGTCATACTTGTCTTACTCCAGCATAGACAAGTCATACTTGTCTTACCCCAGTATAGATAACTAATACCAGTACTTGTTTTATTGCATTGCAGATAACTTTTACTTGTCTTTCCCTAGTGTAGATAGGTCATATTTGTTTTACCCCATTATAGATAAGTCATACTTGTCTTATCCCAGCATAGACAAGTCATTCTTGTCTTACCCTGGTGTAAATAGGTCATACTAATCTCACCCATTGTCCATAGGTCATACTTGTCTAATGGCATTAGATCATACTTGTTTTACCCTACAGTAGATAATTGATATTTTTGTACCCAAAAATAGATAGGTCATACTTGTGTTACCCAGTTGTAAATAGGTCATACTTGTCTTACTCCACAGTAAAATAGGTCATAATTTGTCTTGCTGCACAGTAAAATAGGTCATAACTTGTATTGCTTCACAGTAAAATAAATCATACTTGTCAGCCTCCAAAATAAACTGTATTGTATTACCTCGATGGTAGATGGATCGTACTGGTCTTACCCTACAGTAGATAGGTCATAATTTTCATAACCCACAGTAAACAGATCATACTTGTCTTACCCCACAGTAAATAGGTAACACTTCTCATACCCCATTGAAGATAAGGCATACTTGTCTGGCTATATTGTATATAGGTCATGCTTCTCTTACCCCCATGGTAGATAGGTCATCCTTCTCCTATCCAATTGTAGATGGGTCATGGTTGTTTTACCCCTGCAGCAAATAAGCCATACTTGTCTTGCCCCACAGTAAATAGGCCATACTTTTCTTGCCCCACAGTAAATAGGTCATACTTGTCTTGCCACACAGTATATGGGTCATACTTGTCTTGCCACACTGTAAATAAGTCATACTTGTCTTGCCACACAGTATATGGGTCATACTTGTCTTGCCACACTGTAAATAGGTCATACTTTTCTTGCCTCACAGTAAATAGGTCATACTTTTCTTGCCTCACAGTAAATAGGTCATACTTTTCTTAACCTACAGTAAATAGGTCATACTTGTCTTGCCACACAGTATATGGGTCATACTTGTCTTGCCACACAGTATATGGGTCATACTTGTCTTGCCACACAGTATATGGGTCATACTTGTCTTGCCACACTGTAAATAGTTCATACTTGTCTTACCCCCTACAGTAGTCAAACCATGTTTGTAAGTATCAGATAATTATTGATAATCAGTGGTTAATGAATCATGCTTTTTCTTCGTTCCAGGATGACTCGGAATCTGTGACCAGAAACTTATCTATTCTGATTGAGTTCATATTTGCCATGAAGGATAAACTGAGGAACATAAATGAAAATTCGTACAACAATTTCACATTGAAAGTTGGTGAGTAAAGTCTTTATTCTTGAGAAAACTTTGCTAATGTAATAATATAACCCTCTGGGAGCAGGAAATTAGTAATGTATCTTAACAGTGTACTTGAAGAGCAACCATAACAATGATGCAAAGCACTAAAAGGAATAAAGCAAGGATATATTAATAGTTTCCAGTTGAAGTATTAAATCTCTCTTTTCCTCAGTGTGTGTGTGTGTGTTATCTTTGGAAATTGGATCTTGCTTATATCTTATTGCCCTGTATTGTAATGCTATATACAACTGAATGGTAATAATCCATGTACCAGTTGTTAGTTGTTCTGTTTAATAGGATCTTAAGGTGACCGTTTTATTGTTGTTGTTGTTTTACAGGTGTCAATGTTGGGCCTGTAGTGGCTGGGGTAATTGGGGCCAGAAAACCCCAGTATGATATTTGGGGTAATACAGTCAATGTTGCCAGCAGAATGGAATCAACTGGAAAACCAGACTTCATCCAGGTATGCAAGACAGTCACATCTATTGTACAGGTCAGATTCATCTTATGGTTACCTGTTACTTCAAGCCTAATCAACATTTAATCTGCTTAATACTAATATTATACTCCCTCTTTATAATGCCATCCATGAGATGCATAGAGAATACATTATAGTGAGATAGCCTTATAATGAACTACATGATACGCTACTCATTATAATGCCATGTATGACAGCCATATAGGATACCACCTTATAGTATATCATGAAGTATATGATATATGACTCCCTCACTATAATGCCACCAATGTGAGTCATATTGGATACCACAATATTGTGAGGCTGTCTGATATTGAACTAAATGATACATTATTCCCGCAGACTGCTCCAGTTGCCTAAGTGGCATCTGTCTCAGATGCAGAAGGTTGCAGGTTCGAAACCCGGCTGAGTCATACCAAAGACTTATAAAAATGGTACTAACATCTGCCTTGCTAGGCATTTAGTATAAAGATGTTAGTGTTAGGACTGGTTGGCCTGGTGTTAGGATAATGTAACTGGGTTGGACATGATGCTATATGTCTGTGGCATGATGTCCCAGAGTTAGACATCGCTATAAATTGCTGCACTGCAGCTATGACTGAAAAATTGTTAAAGCTACATAAAAAATCCAAATCACATACACACATTACTCCCTTATTATAATACCACTTGAGTCATATAGGATGGGAAATTAAATGTAAGGAATGAGACTGTGATGGTCTGCAATTCTGTGAAGTTTTTCTTTCTGAGAAATGTCACGTGTGAGTCTATGTGCTTCATTTTATTATGTTGATGATACAAGTACCATATGTTCAGAACATCTTTGGATGCCAAATTATTTTGCCAAAATATTTTTTTTTTTGTCTTGTAAATTTTGGATATCATTTTAAAAGATGTTTATTTATGCAGTAATGTTTTTGGAGACTATTATAGTTCTTCATTGACAAGACCAGAGAGGCAAACTAATACTGTTTTGGACACTAATATAGTTCTTCACTGACAAGGCAAGAGAGAGAAACTAATACTGTTTTTGGACACTAATTCTTTAATGTCAAGACCAGAGAGACAAACTAATACTGTTTTTGGACACTATTATAGTTCTTCAGTGACAAGACAAGAGGGGCAAACTGATATTGTTTTTGGAAAGTAAGGAATTGGCTTGCCTTTCATCAGAAATAGCCTTGACAAGTTAAATGTGTGATTCAGATTGTTGAAAATAGGGAGAACCATGTTGCACTTTTCACTATTGCTGACACCAATAAAACAAAAAATATTTGTTCAGAACTAAATTACATGTAGAGAATGAAAAGTTCAATCATGGAAGTATTAGAAGAATATGTCACACCTAATTAAAAGTAAAACCAAATAAAGTAAAATATCTTCATGTCAGACATTTTGTTTGACAATTCTGTTGTGGCTAGTACTAAAACCTACATCTGGTCAAGTACAGGTCACCTATAGAGGGATTAGTGTCGTTGGACAGGTCACATATCTAAGGATTAGTTTCATTGGACAGATCACGTATCTAAGGATTAGTTTCATTGGACAGGTCACGTATCTAAGGATTAGTTTCATTGGACAGATCACGTATAGAGGGATTAGTTTCATTAGGCAGGTCACGTATCTAAGGATTAGTTTCATTGGACAGGTCACGTATCTAAAGATTAGTTTCATTGGACAGATCACGTATAGAGGGATTAGTTTCATTGAACAGGTCACGTGTCTAAGGATCAGTTTCATTGGACAGGTCACCTATCTAAGGATTAGTTTCATTGGACAGGTCATGTGTCTAAGGATTAGTTTCATTGGACAGGTGATGTATATAGGGATTAGTTTCATTGGACAGGTCACATATATGGGGACCAGTTTAATTGGACAGGTCATGTATAAAGGGATTAGTTTCATTGTACAGTCCATGTATAGAGGAACTAGTTTCATTGCACAGGCCACTTATAGAGGGATTAGTTTCATTGTACAGGCCACTTATAGAGGTATTAGTTTCATTGTACAGGCCATGTATAGAGGGACTAGTTTCATTGTACAGGCCACTTATAGAGGGATTAGTTTCATTGTACAGGCCACTTATAGAGGGATTAGTTTCATTGTAAAGGCCATGTATAGAGGAACTAGTTTCATTAGACAGGTGATGTATATAGGGATTAGTTTCATTGTACAGGTGATGTATATAGGGACTAGATTGTACAGGTGATGTATATAGGGACTTGATTCATTGTACAGGTGATGTATATAGGGACTAGATTCCTTGGATACTAATAATTGTTTCTTGTACTTGAAGATGACATTGAAAAAATTACTATTACCACAAAGGCTGGTTCTGTTATTATGTAATATTTACAATTGACATACTCTTCCACATGTGACTGAATTACATCACTGCTTTAACTATATGGAAAATTACAGTCAATATTCGTCCTCCAATATCTATATTTTTCTTGCATTTATTTAATGACAGTAACCAGTCTGAATAATATTTATGCACATTTTCATGGGCAGAAGATGATAGTAACAGATTGCAACATAGATTATTTTACCATTCCGGTGGCCTACTGGTTAGATTTCTATGCCTCAGATGTGGAAGGTCACTGGTTCAAACCCCAGCTGAGTCATACCAAAGACTTATAAAAATGGTACTTACAGCTGCCTCGCTAGGCACTCAGCATTAAGAGGTTAGTGTTAGGACTGGTTGGCCTGGTGTCAGGATAATGTGACTGGGCGGAACATCATGCTATGTGTCTGCGGCATGATCCCCCCCTTTGCTAGACACCACTATAAACTGCCACACTGCAGACATCGTAGCGATATGACTGAAAAATTGTTAAAGCTATGTTAAAAATAAAAAAACCCACAAAAACCCATGGATTATTTTGCTTCACATGTGAGGTTGTGTCTTTCAGTATGTTTGCATTTTCTTGTAGACTGAAAAAAACTAGACAAAACTATGGTTTTCATTCATTAATGTACATGTAAAGTGTGATTACAAAGTTGTGCAACTTGAGTGGTAGCCGAATATGTGATTACAAAGCCGTGCAACTTGAGTGGTAGCCTACTGTTGTGTGTGTGTGGATTTGAATGTTTGGGCTTGCATTTTTTGTTTGTTTGTTTGTTTGTTTGTTTGGACAATAAATCAAACATTTTTTTGTATGTTTTTGGTCAGGAAAAGTAACCAGTTTTTTATGGCTATCCTGCAACATGCAGAAATTATATTATTACTTCTTTTTTTGTTTCAGGTCACAGAAGAGGTTCACAATTCTCTGAAAGATTTGTATGAATTTCAGTGCAGAGGCAAAGTAAATGTTAAAGGGAAGGGAGAAATGATTACCCATTTTTTACTGGGCAAAAGGTCAAATCAACCCATCAACAACATTGTTATTCCTGATAGTTCAGTGTCACAGTCAACATCCCATGATGCCTTTAGCTCTCCAAATCAGTCAGGATCCAATATGCACCGACAAGTGAGTGCAACCAATAGTCGAGACAGTATTCGACAAGATTCCTTAAAGATCTCACAAGTTCAGTCTCCATTCTTATCACCTACCGACCTTCCACAGTCAGTAGAAAAGACAATGAGTATGCCCACTCCTCCTGGGAGCTTGAATAGAAAAAGACAAAATGTTCAGGACAGTCCAAGAGAGTCAAGAAATCCCTTAAGAAAATGTTTATCCAGCCAGGCACCTCCATCAGAAGAAGTGACCTATGTCAGGGTGGACTCGCCTGAATTACCAGCTGTGCATTTTAGGAATACAAAAATGCAAGGTGCCAGTGGAAGGGCAGAAGACAATTCGAACAGAGTTGTGCAAAATTCCCTCTTTGATTGTCTAAAAGTCGGAATACCAGATGTGAATCTGGAGGAAGATTCTCATCATGAAAAGAAAACAACTAATAAGAGCATTCTTGAGTCACCACATAGTGCCTACAGTTCCTTTAAAGGAGCCAAAACCACAAGCCATGCCAAAGCTAGAGAGCCATTAAATCGTGTGGTATCATCCCCACCTGACTATCAACCATTCCACCCTCCACCACCAATTACTGCCCCACCTCCATTACCCAAGAAGCAAAAAAGGGAGTCTGCACATTTACTAAACTATCGACCCGATCTTCCACCACGTCAGGTGGCTGTTCCAACAGTTCCTTTGATAAGACCCACACCATTAGTGTTAGCTGGAGTCTCACAACCCTTGCAACAGGCTATCAAGCCAGCGCCTTGCCAGTTCCCACAGAGGGCCCACATGTCAGGCCCTGACACTTACCGATATCCGTCAGTGCCAACTGTGCCTCCCAGTGGTACCTTTATAACCAGTGAGCTTACTAATCTTGATGAAATTCCATTGCAGGAACGGGCAAAGATGATGAACATGTTGAAAGAGCTTGGGCAAGTGGTAGACCCAGCAAAACCAAACAGACCTTTTCTTCGATCGACATCTTCCGCAAAATCCAAGACAAGGGCACCACACCCAGGGCCACCTGAAGAGATTTCAGAAGATAAATTTGTAAGAGCTACATATCGTGAACCAATTGCTGGTCCTACTGTCTCGCCAGATCCTAGTCCAGTACCTGTCATAAGCAAAAGGTCAACCCCAACTCAGCGAAATACACCACCCCAGAGATCCACACCAACTCAAACAAGCTTTTCTGAAATGGATCAACCCATAACCTTGTTAAATATTGATCAGCCCTCCCTAACACGACTTCCACCTAAACCTATACCTGGTGATACTCGACGAATCTCAAATGGCTCACATGCCAGCAGCAGCAGTTCTCAGTCTACACTTACTCCAACATCAGCACTGCCACTGTTTGCAAGTATAGATGGCAAGTCAATGTTTCTTCTGCCACCCTCGTCTCTTCCTGAACATGAGGATCCACCTGACCTTAACAGGAATCTAAAAAGATCCCCATCTGATGGAAGTCGTGAACAAATGCAAAACAAAAAGTCACCAAATGTCAAACGAAGCAATTCCAGTCCAAAACTGAGGCCAAATGCCTTCCCTGTACCATTTAACTCACACAACCAGATAAAAGTGTTGCCACCACCTTTATCTGATGAAGATAGAGAATCAACATGTTCGAAACCACAGAGTGACAATTCATCAGTTGTTATGCTGCAACCAATCGAACTCAAGCTTGCACGGCCAGCATATGTGCGCCATATTTCAACGCCTGAAGATGGGCATCATCTTAGATCCTTTATGGCTAATACAGATTTCATGCTTCCTCGCATGGACAAACATATATCTCGATCTAGTGATACTCTGAATTCGTCCATAGGCCCTCCAACTCCAAAATTCCCCTTGACATCTGCAACCTCATCTTCCCTGACTCAGCTTCTAATGGAACTTGCCAACGATTGTCCTGCTATGGATATAGACTTAAACCTTCTAAGTGAGACAGGTAACATGGACAGTGACAAACATGATGATGTTTGTTTAAATGGCTGGACACAGAATAACAATTTAAGAACTAAAAACTCCAGCAAGGGTGCTACTCAAGTTTCAGATGTAACGCAAAAAACAACACCTCCGCATAATCCAAAGAATCAGAATCCAAAGGGAAAGATCAGAGAAGCTGTTGTTGGACATAAGGGTCAAATTAATCCATATCAGGTTAAAAGGAGACAGAATGTTACGATGCCTCCACGGCATTGTAGAAGCTTGGATTATATTCCTAGTGACAGAGAGGAGTATGCGTCGTCAAATGCGTCTTCAGCTTATGGAAGCCCAAAATCTAAAAGAGGTGCAGCTTTAAATGCTGTGCATGAGTATATGCTGCCATTTTTCTCACAACGCATTGCACTTGGGATTGAAAGTTTCAGCATGTCATCCATTGCATCGAGTAGTGAAATGTCTAAAAGTGATCCAGCGTTAAATATTGACTCGGGCTCCACAGCATACGAGTCTGAATACGATAATTATCGACCTGGTATGATGAGTGATGAGGACTTTTTTGTACCGGAACCCGTGAGTGATATGGACATAGATATTTTTGATGATGTGAATGTTGATAATGTGACAGTCAGTGATAACTACAGTCTGGATATGCCACTGCAGTTGCCAGTCTTTTCTCAAAAGAAAATTACAGATGTTTGAAAATTGATCTCTGTATTCATTACCTTTGTATTTACCGTAGCAACTAGAAGGCTGTAGTAATTAGAAACCATCATCCAATTGTGTTCATATTATGAGATTAATTTATCTATATATCCCTTGACCAGGAGATTCAATGACATGTAAAATTTAGTAGAGACAACTTTAATTTATGATGCCAGAACTACTTATATCCCAATGCAAGAGGAAACATATTTGAGCATAAAAACTGAGTATCTGTTCAGAAATATGCGGCTTTGTTATTCTATTTCGAAAAATTGTGTTGTTTAAATCACCAGGAAACTTTTTGTTTCATGCAGTAGTAGATGGTGAGACACAAAAATAATTCTTCCTACCTAGATAAGTGTAGTAGTGACCCTTGTATATATATCTGGGCGCGGTTAGCACATAAAACATTGTTTTTGGTGGAAATCTTGCTGTTTATCCCTTTTGTACAAAAATTTCATGATTAATTTGTTCCTCAGCCTTTTTTTTTGAAATTGTAGATGTCATCTATGATGAAGATTGGCAAACACAATTTGATGCCATGGCTCAACACTTAAATTAATTTGTTTGCCATTAGAATATTGTTATAGCCCATGAAAAAAGTATGCGCCATTTTGTTACAAAGCAGCTCACAATTTTGTTCTCTTTTATTTAATTTTACATGTAAATTTTCTGTCATTACAATAATCTGACTGTTCAAAACATGGGTATGAGGTGTGTGTGTGTGTGTGTGTGAATTTCAGAATATTTATAAACTGGATAACTCATACTGTTGTATTTATTTCAGATTTTCTTAAAGAGACATGGATGTTTGATGTCATCAGATTTATGAAAATGCTTTGCAGTTTAATGACAGGCTCAGTTGATCCCTCCACCAGCTCCCCCCACACCTTTTCAGTACAATTAGTACACATTTTAATGTAAAAAGTAGATGGAGCTTAGTTATCTAGCCATATGAATCAAAGTGAGAGCATTTGCAACTGTTGATTGATCTCATATAGGTTACTTGATCAAATAATACAGTTAATTGACATTGATAGGCAGTTCACAAGGTCAGTCAGTAAATTTGATCCAGATATGGGTCAGGCTTTTCGACGGCAGCAAATCTCAGAGTGAATCCCAATCAAATCTGCTTTGTTTTACAGTTGATTGTCAGCCTTTTAGAAAGGTGGTTGGGAAAGGGATGAAAAATCTGGATGAATAATATCATGTTGGAAGCTCAAATACTTATGTGGACAGAAGAGAAGGCTTTTGATTGGAGATGAATGTTATAAGAGTTTTGGTCTGTGTAGAACAAGGAGAGAAGATATCTAGTGATCTTCATTGTTTCTGCAAGTTGTTTGCTTTTTATTTAACAAAAGATATATAAACTGTAATACAGACTGGTATTCAGATTAACACCAGATGGCGTTTTAAGGTGCGAGAATTGTTGCGATACGAGCCTGTTTGAAATGGATTTTACACATCATTGCAACAGTTTTTTATTTACAGAAAAATATTTTTATTTAGTTTTTTTTTTAATTTATAACATTTTTCATGTCTTAAATATGACGGGCCATCATTCATCGTTGCTGCTCATTTCAAACATGCTGAGCGTTAACGTCAGGCAACGTTTTCTCCAGGACGTGCGATTGCACGGATTCCCCCCTCCCCAAATGCAGCGAATTCAACATTCCCTCCCCCTTGAAGCTGACCGAAGTGGGTTTTTTTTTTGTATTTAAGAAAATTACTTTTCTTTTAGTTCATTCGTATTTTTTCTGTATTGAACAAGACCAGTCATCTGTCCTTTTTTTCTACTAATTTAAAACGTGTGCAGAGCACTACCGTCACGCATTATTCTCTCCAGCACGCGCTATTGAGGTAATCACCCCCTACTTTATGGAATCGACTCCCCTTAGACGAGCAAGCGCTCGATAGTAGCAGGGTCAAATTTGCCTTGAGCATAACGAATCTTGTAACAGTCATTAATTGACAACTCAATCGTTTTGTGTAAACCCTTAATTTTTTTTTAGCATTTCTAATGCATACGACGTATTGCCATTGGCATTTCTAATGCATACGACGTAGTGCCATTGGCGTTTCTAATGCATATGGCATAATGTCATTGACAGTTCTAATTCATACAACGTAGTGAATTGGCATTTCTAATGCATACTATGTAGTACCATTGGCAATTCTAATGTATACGACGTACTGCCATTGGCATTTCAAATGTATACGACGTAGTGTCATTGGCATTTCTAATGCATGCGATGTAGTGCCATTGGCATTTCTAATGTGTATGACGTAGTGCCATTGGCATTTCTAATGCATACGATATAATGCCATTGACATTTTTTACGTATACCACGTAGTGCCATTGACATTTATAATGCATACGACGTAATGCCATTGGCGTAATACATAATCGCTGCTGCTGTGCCGATAATGAAGATAAAACAATTTGAATACCGTCTTTAATGAGTACAGTTTGTCACACACGTTTGTTGAAACATGCTATTTTGCGTCTGTTCATAGATACGCTTCACAGATTAAACTGCCACAACCACCACCTTCAAAACTGACAATACCCCATTACAAAAATGACACAACCTGGAGAAATTGCCTTTAGGTTCCAAACTTTCCCAGTGCATGCTTAATCACTACGAACTAGGTATGCTCTATTTGATGTACTCGTTGCAAATATTGATTTGCTGAAGCATTTTTTTTTTTCCCCATTCGGATTTCTATCACTTGGCAACAAGCTTCAACCAGTTATGCCCCAATAGTATACAACTAGCATATTCAAGTTAAAATATAGTACAAAATGATTTGCTGGCAGCTTTTATTCAATATAAGACAAGTAAACATGTTGTATTTTTATGTACTTTGATAACACGGTCACATTGTGTGGAAATTATTATAACTTTAATAACTAAAGATGATAACCCGTCTAGACTGGTTTTTACATTTTGACGATTTAGATGAATTATCTTTTTTGTTAATCATGCCAAAGATAATAAGGTTACAATGGTCAACTCCTTACATCTTTGTACATGCCAGCTTTTGCATTACATACTTGAAATACATACTATATGATGGATATACTTAAATGAGTTTATCAAGTGTTTTCGTATGCGAAATCAAAGTATTAAACCGCTTTTTCCACCACCATTTTTGACATTTTTTAAAACTCCTATTTTAGATTACACGTACCGTCTATGCTCTTTTAATAGTGTAGTCCAACAACAAACTGCACAGACCCAGATCTTCCGTCGCATAATACGCTAGCGGATTATGTTTGCAGCTGGACTTGACTTTGCGAGTATAGACGGTAGCTGTCCGGGTCTCTTCTTAAATGCGAGTATAGACGGTAGCTGTCCGGGTCTCTGCTTAAATGCGAGTACATAGGTAGCTGTCTGAAGGCCAGATAGCTATGGTATATGATTTTGTCCTTCATCCATTTGCCGTGCGTCATATATCTGTCAATATTTTTACATTTTGTTTTTATTTTTGTTTCATGTTTAGCCACTCGTGAGGTTTTATTTCCCAAGTATTTTGATTATACGTGGTATACGATCAAAGCGTGGCGATCGATAACGATTGACAATTACTCCTGTAAATCAAATGATCGTGCATTTGATTGTTTCGGCTTACTATAGGCCAATACGAATGACCTTTCAACAGGCAATGGTCTCTGTTTATAAGGAACTTGCCAACAGCTGACCTCCCCTCTACAAATCAAAGGAAGGTGATTAGCTTGCCCCTTCTCCATTTAATTTTGACCGCTGTTCAATTTCAAAACAATAGCAGCAGAGAGGGTGAACAGACCACTTTTAGGAGAAGTCAATTTGTGAAATTAAACCCTCCTGCGAAAATGACACACAAGCGTCTATAACGCTAAACCTCTAACCGGGTTGCACTAAACCGAGGCCTCTAACAGGGTTATTTTTTCTTTTGACGCTTGCGTGTCAAATTTATTTGCCGACCCGGGACATTCACCCTCTCTGCTGCTGTGTGTGTGATTAAAAAAATGTAGCGGTCAGGTGACAGGTCTCTCAACCAAAAATTGTATCGAGACCTATGCGATATCGCGACGTAGGATCATGTAAATTTATCGTGATAAATCCATGAGGAATCGTTTGTGCATGTGAGAAGAAGTTTTTAAACTTTATCATATCCATGTCCCCTGAACACCAAGTCTAGTGGATGTTTCTTAGTGTGTGGGTGTCAACACCATTAAAGACAACCAGAAGATTGCAGTTATCTCTGATCACTTTAGGTATTTGCGTATATCGCTGAGAAACATATAATATCGGTGTTTTTGTGTCTGCCTCGGGAAAATAGCCGAGCTGGATTTGATTGTTTGTCTAGCATCACATCATCGTATACTACGAGATTATTAATACATCCATCGAGATCATCCACAGATGGATCATCGTTGATGTCGGTGATGAAATCAATAATATCGTTGCCGTTCTTGTCCAACAACTTTGCATTTTCATTAAAATCTTTAAGCACGTCGTAGCATCGCTGATCATCTGCAGATGGTGCCACTACATACAACTTAACCCACTTGAGCCATCTCATTATCAGGTTAAGTAACAATTGCGTCTTACCAGACCCAGATCGACCTGTGATAATTGCTCTGATAGAATTTGGTAGCGCTGGAAGAAGCTTGACTGGCTCTTGCTTTCGTGTCACAGGAAAATCAATGACATTCGTGTTGTAGAAATAAATAATAAGTATATGGATTTATATAGTGTTCGATGCAGAGCACCCACCAATACCAGTGGATTAAAAGCATTAACGATAAGGAATAAAAAGCGTGCACTTACAGGCAAGTGTGTGAAATGTGGTACAAAAAAATACAAATTTATCTCATGCAGCAGGCGGAGATATCGCTGCTTCACTGGGAAAATTACAAGGGGCTCCATGGGCAGTATCCTGGCGAGAAGTATCTTCCTGGATATAGTTATTGTGGTTCTGGAACCCGAGTTGATATCCGACTTGACGAGAAAGATCAACCAAGACCTGGAAAGTATCCAATAAATGCGATTGATCAAGCGTGCCACGTTCATGATGTCGCGTATAAAAATCCAGATCTACAACAACGACATATTGCAGATGTGAAGTTGATTCACACTCTAAAGTCTGTAAAAAAAAATGAATCTCAGAGAATCGCTTGCTAAATTTTTGATAAGATCTGCGATGAAAGGTAAACTAGTGCTAGGGGCCGGTAATTAATCATAGATAACTATTATAATGGACTCAATTTATTATAGCCCAAGAGGATATTGGAGGGGTAGAGCAGCCATTAGTAAACTTGCTGATTTAGCAGGTGTCGCACGTTCTGTTGCTGCAGATTGGTTAGCACGACAGGCAAGATGGCAAATTTATCAACCACCACCTAAACAAATTTAGTACGCACATTTTGATGTCGACACTCCCAGTGAGGTTCATCAGGCAGATATTTTGTTTTTACCATAATGATACTATTAAAACCGGTAGACGTCAATCGCGCACATACAAATACGCGTTGACTGTCTTTGACGTTGCAAGTAGATATAAAGAAGCAGAACCACTATCAAAAAAGACAGCAACTGAAGTTGCATCTGCGTTTGAACGAATTTATCAACGTGGCGCCTGCGATGGCCACAGTTGTTACAGGCTGATCCTGGCAAAGAATTTCTTGGTGCAGTAACGTCGCTGATGCAACAACATAACGTCAAAATCAGACGAGGGCACACCGCAATTCATCGCGACTAGGCAATCGTTGAGCGATTTAATCGAACACTTGCTGAGCGATTGTTTGGATATCAGTATGCGCTGAAAATATCCCTGAACAAAGTTCAGGCGGGCAAGAGATCTCGTGAATGGGTTGCAAGACTACCAAGTGCGATAGCTGCGTTAAATAATGAAATTACTCGTGGAATTTCTATGACCTCCATCAATGCAATCTCGAAGAAACACATACCATTTAAGCGACATGACTCTTTCTCAAAACAACCAGTATTAAGTAATGTGACCGTCAGATATTTATATGAGCCGGGGGAGCTTGAGGGAGGGGGTAAAAAAGAGCGACTGATCCAGTCTTGAGTGTAACCACACATTAAAATCCTGCGTGGTAAGATCCACGGGTAGACCTGCAATCTACACACTAGATTCAACTGCTCCTCAACATGGATTTGTACGTGAACAATTACAAGTAATTCCTGAAGATACACAATTACCACCGTCTTCACTCTTGTAAAGGCTCACTTCTGTGAAGGATGATTCGCTAGCAGGACACCAGCTCCTCGACGTTGATTACACTCAAGACAGGTCAGCATCACATTTTCGCGTGTGTGGCCGAGACTACTATTATTTCTATCGACGGCAAATTGTCGTGGGTCATTAGGAGAATACTGCCACAACATTACTGTGTAATAGCAAGCACAGTTATTATTTTGTCGTTGTTTCAGTGTCATGATAAATTTAACATCAAGATCGAAGTCGCGCTTATTCTTTTTATTTCACACCGCTGATAACCAGCCAATATTTTTTATAGACATTGCCCTGAGTTTGATTATTATCCACAATGGTGCAGTTATCCAGCACAATTCTCCGTAGCTGGGACATTCTTCTGACTCTAGATACTGCCAGATAAACTAGGTTCGACCATTCGATACGATCATCGACAATCCAAATACTGGTATCACTGATTGTCAGTCCCTGCGATGAATGAATTGTTATTGTTAAGGCGTTCTCAACAACATCAATCGGAACCAAAACAAAATCATTTAATACAAGTTTTTGTTTCTTCCTTAACTCTGTCAAGGGTCCAGGAATCTCAACATCAATATTTTGTTTTGCGTGTATTTGTTGGGCGATAACTCAATAGCACAGGTAGATCTGAAAACGTTTCTTTATGTAACAGAAACAATTGCTGCTGAAGTGAATCACGAACTCTCTTCCGACTTGCAACTATCAAATCAGCAGGCCTCCACAAATTCCAAAAATCGTCGTTTTGTTGTTTCTGGAATTACCTTATCTCACACTGAATTTTATCTGGCTGCAGTCTGATTAACTTCTGGAACTCCCTCAGCGTCGAATCAAGTGCCCGGTAATCATCAAATATCTCCTCATAATCTACAAACTCTTTCAGCCAGTCATGCGGAGATGATCCGACAAAAGGTGGTTGTTGACTATGATCGCCTCACATGATAACAGCAGTATTCCGAGAGTCAATAACCAATCAAGAAACATTTTTAATACTTTTCACGGATACCGTGCATATGTCATCCAAGATAATGATCCTAGGAATATATTTCTCACCCATTCGTTCAGGTATCCACGCGTCTCCCTTCCATCGAAAGAAACTGTGATAAGTATGAGACTTAACCCCTCTTTCTTTCATCTCTCTGGCGAGTCAGTGAGTCAGAGTTAGTACAATAACGTTAAGATTCCGATATAATTCAATCGCCAGGCCCGTTGAGATAAACGGTTTTATGTCTGGCCAGAGGATCATATACCGATGGTGCTGATGATGGTTGTGACATTTGACTATTTTTGTAATATATCTCAACAGGTTTATAATCAGCAGATTCAGAAGAACTGAGTATCTTTTCTTTTTTTTTTCACTCTCCACTCGCCCCATGGTGCATCAACGCCGATCTGTAATTCATTTAGCATACCTGCATTTTTTTTACTGATATAAAATGAATCTGTGGCGACTCTAACAGCTTCCTTAGGAAACCTGTTTATTATCGATAAGTTTATCGAAACATACGCTACCATCGAAGATCTTAAATGAGTAAACTGGTGAGTCACCATCAGTGCAGATCACAATTGTGCCTAGTTTGGTTCCATCTGATAGGTTAACATTGTTTCGATCTACAAATATATTTTTCTCTGTTGTATCAGCAATTATGAAATCGAGCTCAGCATCTTTAATGAATAATCCTACAATGTCATTTATGATCATATGATGATCCTTGTGTAAATTTCCCAATTATTTTTCTGCCCACCTCTTTTGCAAGTGCAACTTCATTATGGTCATCCTTGACGCTGTCAAGGGCCATGTTCTCGCTTCCAAGAGGTTTTGGTAGCCAGATTTGTTTTTTGTGAGCGATAAGATATTATTGCTTCACTTACGGTTAACGATATCAATATCTTTGTATCAAGCATGTATCGCAATAACACAATTGGAGTCCAACCACGTTTTGCACATTCATCATCCCCGGATTTATTGAAATGACGACCAAACCAAACAGCGACAACCGGATGGAGGCACTGTGATTCTATCGGTGAGGATGCAAAATCAAATGACTCAATATAAGCGAATCCAGTTAAGTCGAAAGCTGGCAAGGGTCCATTTATTACATCCCGAGTCATTTCGTGTGTTGAATGTCCAAATCTTTTAAATACTTAGCACACGCGCCCATTCCGAGAAAGCTTCCGGGGTATCATGCAGCCACATCAACTTGGATAACATCTCCACAATCATATTTATATTCCACAATCCGCCGTGTCCATATTCGACACAGCTGTGTTGTATATCTTCAAGAAATTCCAAACGTGTTGGCCTCCATGAATTTTTTTCTTGAGCAAAGTGAGCAGCAACTGACGGAATGGTGATGCAATTACTGAGTAATCGTTTAATAACATCAGTATCGTTCGTGTATTTCAACGCAATCTCTGTCATCTCTGAATGAAGAAATTCAGTGCGATAAAGATCGCCATTAGGCCGCACAAACTGATCATAATAGCTACACTCGGAACTTTGAAACAGCCTCACGGACACTGAGTCGCGCTTGCTGATATTTCTGATAAAATCGAACATATCACCGTCATAAAATTTAACAGTTTCAGTTCATGGAAATAATGTTACCTCTGGCGTCGACGCGTGCGCGTTATGATCAACGATCTCTATCGAAGCTCCCTTTGATTTATATTTTGATTCGTACAAAATCTCGCCGGTTAGTTTCTTCACCCTTATTGGAAATTTTAATTTCTTTTCCAACTCAGCAACGTCATTGATCGTAGCTTCATTTTCTCTAACGCGCTCAGCCCAATCATATATTGTTTTGCGTCTCAGATCTATTAGACCATTCCCCGTAACGCGTTTGTAAAATGTTCTGTGACTCTTTCGGCAACACAATTCAGACGATCGGTAGCGATCGAAACTCTCATCGGTCGAAGATCATCAACGCTAGGCTTTATCATTCAGCGGATATATCGCATAAACAGCTGCCGTCACAGGGTATACTCGCTCATAATATGGTTTGTCGATACCCGTCAGCATTCCTGGTTTGAAATTTTTACTTAACGTGACGACATCTCCAGTGCAGTGTGGTTCTCGAACAGGGTCGCGTTTGTCACGGATAATCCAGGTTATGTCGGCGGTGTCTGCCTCTCCTGGCATTGCAAGGGGTAGAGCAGCGATAAATTTTATTCTAAAAATGTATCTTTGTTCGTTTAGATAATTAATGATTGTCCTTGCTCGCTGGTCATTCATTGTAGCATCAATCTGAGGTTATCGTCTTGCCTAATTCTGAATGTTGACCACACATAAGCCGCGCCATCGTTGCGAAACTCGCTCTTGGCTCCACGGATATGATTCATTAGAGTCTGATTCGTCGAATCAGGATCAACATCTACCAGAGCTCGCGTCGGCAAAGCAGGGGTTATTCTGTCAAGATCGAATCTAGCTTGAGAGGACTTGATCGCAGATAATCTTGTAAATTCCTCCATCATATAATTAAGGCAAATATATATTTAAATTAAATTTCAGTTTATAATATACAATAATTCAAGCAAAGAATAGTTGCAAGTGGTTGATGAGTGGATCTACAACTCCTTGTAATAAGGCTTGTGTAACGGATTTATGTGCATACCACCTGCAGAGTGTGCAACGAGGGAGTCTAGGACCAAAGCCATGTTTGAAGTGTAACAAAGGGGTCGAGGGGAAACGCAATTTGTGCATAACGTGTGGAGGTAGAAAATACAGTTTGAAACGGTATTATGATTTTAAAAAATGATGGCGTTGAATCTCCTATAAAATAAAAACACTGGAGACTGTCTCGCTAGATTTTCGGGCTAGCTTCAACGCGGATAATATCCCACATGTTTTTTCTAGTAATGAAATAATTTAGAAAAGTGATATATACTATATAAATGGAGCAAGGAAACAGTGTCGGTGAATTTGTAACGCATCCCATCTTCAAGAATTATGGGGCGTCTAGTGGTGTGATTGGGAAATGTCGACTAAAAAAGACGAGGAAAAAAGGTATTGCATTCACAGATTTGTGTATGAATGTTGCAATGGCCTGATCAAAGTTGGTTTTGTGATTGATCATATTGATTCAGATCCAAAGAATAATTCTTTGAATAATCTTCAGGCTATTACGCCGAGTCAGAATTCTGCACGGGGAAATACTGGAAATAATAAGAAGCATCCAAGACAATTTAAAATCTATAAATCCACAGACAGGCAAAGAAAAAGATTTTCCATCGATATATGCAGCTGCCAAATATTTCTGTATTTTCCCAGCTTCGGTTTGTCGTGTCGCAGATAATATAACCAACAATTTCAAAGAAATACAAACAAATATTTCAGTATCTCACTCTGGAAAACACTGCAAGTGAAGGGAGATAACTCCCTTAAGATTAAACAGTACCAATCCAGAAGCCTCGCTTGACTCTGTCAAGCAAGGCATTACTGATTCCCCACGGAGTAATACTCTTCCGTGACGGCTGCGGTTCAGTCATATTATTTTTATTTTTTTTTTGTTGGGGTTCCTGTATTTCCGCAGTATTCTTAAAAACAAACGTTATCCTTGTCCAGGTATTGGTAACTTCATAAAATTTTTTGAAATATATAATAGTAAGAAGGCTCCGTGGCCGAGAGGTCATCGCTGCAGAATTCCATACTTGACGTGTGGAAATTGGCGTTCCAATCCCGTGACTGACAAATTTGTCGACGGTTGCAAAATATCGCATTTAATAATTGTGGACTTCAGCCCAAAGCTTGAAATTCAACAGAAAATTGTAATGATAACTAAAAATTCATGTACACCTCCTCCCCCCCCCCCATCGGTCAAACACCGTGGTGGGTGCTGATTTTGCACTCTCCTGGGTTTGATTTTGGGGGAGGTGTGCAAAAGATTTAAAATTATCAGGATAAATCTGTTAAACGTGGAGCAGCGGAAGAATTACTTGGACAACTTTCTGAATTTCTAGAATTTTGTTTCGCATCTAGGAATTCGCCGAGGGTAGGTCCATGTGACCATGAGGTGGATAAACAGGAGCCCCTGCCTCATGTTAAAAATAGTAAGAGTGATGAGCCAAAAATAGCCAGAAATACACAGAAAGAAAATAGCCTCATTAAAGGGTACCCCATAAAAAGACAGCAAAGAACTGTCAGCCAGAAAGAATAAGCCTCATTGAAGGGTACCCCATGAAGGGACCCCATGGAACGGCAAATTGCTCAGTGCTTACTGTCTATTTTTGCTACTTAAAACAGCACGTAACTGTGCTAACATATGAAAGTAATATTTTTTATTGTGCAATGAATCACGGAAATATTAATGCGATTATTTCTGCGATTCAAAAATTACATGACCCAACCTCCGCCGGTGGTAAGGGTATACAACTTTCTGATCAACTTGATTCTGAAAAAATCACAGATAATTTTGAAATATTACAAGAATGAAAATCTGAAGGAAGATGCACACTAGCAGCTGAGTGCAGGTTTATTAAATTACTCTAAAAGGCAATGACACAATCGCTAGCTCATGTATGTGATGATACACAAGCAGACGATAACGTGCGGCAATTCGTTCCACTCGCACAGGCGATTGAGAAAATTAGATCAAAGTTGTCTCTAGAATATGAAACAAAAAAGATTGTGAGTGTGCGTGTAAGACAGTTGAAAAAATTATGTATGATAGTAAACAATCGAATTGTGAAAGTTGTGACACCGAATAATAGCGCACATAAATTCCATGACTATTAACCCTGCCTGTTGTCGGGGTATGGACAACGTCGGCGGCGTCTGCCGCTGGAGATATAGTATTTTTTGTTACTGTGCAAAACACACTAGTCTCACGATCTCACATACAAACTTATTCCTCTCTTAAATCGAGATGTCAGTGCTGGTCAGTAAGTCTGAAATATATCCGTGACAACAGCGGATTATGACATCACAGATAAACCGGATTAACAGGTACTGACACAATTAAATATCCAGGTGGAACTTCAGGAGTAAATGAGTAGCGAATATATCCCTGCTGTGCCTGCCTGGATCTTTCAAGATCTACTTGATAGCTGCCATCAATAGCATCACACGCCACATTGACTGTGATCTTTGATGCGATATTGACAACACCTGGTGATACATGACAACCGCCGTCTGGATCATTGTTATGTTTGAGAATACTTGGAGGAGGGGATATCGCTTTCCATGCTTCAATGATTTTGGGGTAGTACTCATTGATGATATCACTGACGTTTTTCTTCAGCTCGTCGGCGTTAAATCCGGGAAGTTTAAATGTTGGCAGATCTGCTTCAGTGATCAAATATTAGTCCAGGAATAATTGTTTATGTTTGTATCTAGTGCCATCATAATAATGGATAAATCCGTATCTGCCTGTATAATACTTTGATGAGCAGTCTCGAGGTCCGATGCAACTTGGTTCAGGTACTCTATTTGCTTGATGATTTCCTCCCTTCCGTTCATAACGAGAAGATAGTGGGTGAATGACTGGTGTAGTTTGTCGCTCGTTCGTTTTTGTGCTCGCGATTAATTTCATCGAATAATACTTTGATATCATCTTCGGTATATGGCAGCTTCTCGGGGATGCCATATTCCCATATCATTTTAACGGGGAGAGCTTTGCCGTCCGGAGTGATATTAACTTCTGAAACGGTGAATATACCACTCACGTTGAAGGGTTTAGCTTCTATTGCTCTCCACAGCTGAGAACTCTTATAATAATCTGGAGTGCTTTACCAATACGCTTGCTTGCCTGAGACATAATCAGATCGTTCAGGGCACAGTTCGGATCGACGACTGATACATATCGACCCTATAGTCCTGGTCTTGAGAACCAGGTGGTGATCTTTCTAACGCGGCCGATAATGTTGGCTTATGAGCCGTGATAGCGATCTTGGATTCTTTTCCTGTGATAGATTTGATTCTGCGCTGGAACTCACTGTTGATCTGTTCGATTTGATAACTGCCGGTGGGAATACCGACGACATTCCAGTCTGGTGTTCCAATTAACACATATTTGTGATTTACCTCGTACGCCTTTCTGGCATTTCAAGCATGGCTTTGGGCCAGTTGAATTATATTTTGCTAAAATATGTTTGTGGAGGCTGCAGTACTCATCATAACATCGTTTTTTGCATTTCTCAGTTAAACCTTGCATTAGCCACTTACAATTATTCATACCAACTGGAAATGGCATTATATATTATCTTACGATAAAATTTAATTCATTTTTTTTTATTTAAAGGTAAAATTTTATCTAAATTTAATATAATAATAATATTCCGACGAAACACACGTCACATAATTGTCACATCGTTGATGAAAGAGTATGAGGCTCAGGCAAATCTGTAAAATATCTTAAAACCAATGCTGGTTTGGATCGTCTCCGCAATGATGTTAATGAAATACTAAAAGAAAGGCAGCGACGACTCCTCCTGCCAGTATTAGAAGAAATTAAACATCATCGAGGGTTAAAGAAAAAAAAAATTACTAGAGATGAGACTGTTAAAGGACTGATGCGCGATTATAAATCGTTAGCAGGTGATAGCGTTAAATACTCTATATCAAACGTTAATCTTAACAAAATTAAAAATGATCTCAAAGACATCCGTAAAAAGGAATTTAATATAAAAGAAATTCAATCATCATTTGCCGGTTTCAATAAAACGTATAAAATCAAGCCTGATAAAATGTTAGTAAAACCTGCACATGAAGTACTGGAAAACGCTATTAAATATATTTTACAAATTGAGCCTCGGATTAAAATGATCGTTGAGTTACTCGTGCTATTTGCACATTCCGTCAAAGAAGATAAATACGCTGGTATATACATTAAATCGAAGCCTCGTGTCGTATTTGTTGATGATGATATTGATGAACTTGCCCATAAATTGCTGGAAGAGTTGGATTTACTTGTTGATGAGTACACAACTGGTGGATCGGGTTGGAGTTTACTTAATAAAGTACAGTTACTTATCCATGCTCACAAATACAATCCTCTCCGTGTTGGAAAATTTGTAGAACTACCACAAAAACAAAAGAGAGTCAATGCTTTGTAAACGTTGTCAGCGACGATAATATGTGTATTAAATGGCAGTTATTAGCAGCGTTATTTCCCGTTGGAAGAAATCCTAACAGATCATCAAGCTATAGACAATATGAGTCAAAGTTGAATTTAACTGGAATATCTTTCCCATCACCACTTTCACAAATCAGTACTATTGAGCGTAATAATATTACTTTATTACCCGGTGGAATTAATGTTTTTGGAGTTGATGATAACTATAATATATTTCCGCTGAGAAGTTCACCTCTCGCTAACACCAGTACAATAAATTTATTGTTGTATAAGAAACATTATGCGTTGATTAAACATTTTAACGGATTGGCTGGAAAACAGTATAATAAACATAAGGAAAAGAAATATTTCTGCTATCGTTGTTTACACGGTTTTACTGGACTTGAACGTCTGCAATGTCATATCAAGTATTGTGTTTATGATCAGCGCACAACATTACCAATGAAAGAAAATAAAATTTTGTGCTTTAAAAACTATAAAAAGAAGTTCATCATTCCGTTACAATCACATACGATTTAGAGTCTGTACAAGAGCTAACAATTATGATGATAACAGTACTGCTGGGTCTCGATTAACTATACACGCGTATAATCATGTCCCAGTAGCTGTTGCTTATAAAGTTACTTGCATTGTTGATCCTAGTTTATCATTACCTGTTAAATTATATCGAAGAACAAGCAATAATGATGAAGAAGCTGCAGTTTGGTTGATAAAAAATTTATTTAATGATGTAAATAAAATATTTACAAAACTTTCAAAAGTAACTCCGATGACACCATTAACACCAGAACAAGAAAATGAGTATCCGACAGCGTCACATTGTCACATTTGTGAAAAACCGTTTCTACAACCTGATGAAAACACTAGAAAAGTTCATGACCACTGTCATATTACAGGTCGTTACCGAGGACCAGCGCATAACGATTGTAATTTACGATTTCATTCGTTTCGGTTCATTCCGTGTATCGCTCATAATTTCCGAGGATATGACGGACATTTTATGATCAATGCGCTTGGACATCCCGATATCTCGAGGTTGTGTAAGGATCGTAAGATAAACGGCATTCTCAATAACGCTGAAAATTTATGTTATTAACTGTTGGTCCTCTTCGTTTTATTGATTCAATGCAATTCATGAATTCCTCGTTAGACGCATTAGCGAAAAACTGTAGCGAGTTTCCATTGTTGACAGAGCATTTTTAGCGGACAAGTTGGTCTGATGAAGAAAAAAGGTATATTTCCTTACGAGTATATTGATAGTGTACAACGGCTTGATGAAACATCGTTGCCTGGCAAAGATAAATTCTACTCGTCACTAAACAATGAAAATATCTCTGACCAAGAGTATAATCACGCTTGTCAGGTTTGGAGTGAGTTCGGTTGTAAAACCCTCGTTGATTACCTAGATCTGTATTTGATACAAGACACTTTATTGCTTGATGATATATTTCAAAGTTTCCGCCGAACAAGCATTAACAAGTATAAGCTCGATCCGTGTTGGTATTTCTCATCACCAGGTTTGTCGTGGGACGCGTTATACAAACTCACTAAAGCAGAAACTAAACTAATAACTGATGGAAATGTTGATACGTACCATTTTATCGAAAAGTCGATTCGCGGTGAAATAAGTGTAATATCAAAGAAATACACCCGCGCCAACAACAACTATATGGGCGATTATAATCGTGATAAGTTATCCTCATATATTCTATACCTCGACAAGAATGTGCTGTACAGCAGGGCGATGTCACAAGCTATGCCATATTGTTGCGAATGCTGGGTAACCGAAAAAGATTTTCTCGATGATACAAGTAATATAACTAAGGATTTATCCAATGCTGGTCATACTTACTATCTTGAAGTGGATGTTGATTATCCTGAAACATTGCATGATCTACACAACGATTATCCGTTTCTGTCAGAGAAAATGGTTATACCAGATTCGCTATTATCGAAACAACAAATATCTCATCGACAAGGAAAACCGTGCTCAGTCGAAAAGCTAGTACCGAATTTGTTAAATAAACGTAATTATGTTTGTCATTACCGAAATCTTAAACTAACCCTTGACAATGGGTTAATTTTAAGAAAAATTCATCGAGTACTGCGTGTAAAACAATCCCGTTGGATGGCCGATTATATAAAGTTCAATAAAGATATGAGAACCAAAGCAACTACAGATTTTAAAAAAGATTTCTTTAAACTTATGAACAACTTAGTGTTCGGCAAAACCATAGAAAATATTCGCAACAGTGTAGATATCGAACTCGTCCATAGTGTCAAACGTTGCAGTAAATTAGTTGCGTCAGAAAAGTTTGCTGGTATGATACGTATAAATGAAAATCTCGTTATGATTAAAAAAAAAATAAAACAAACCTGGTACTCGATAAACCAATATTTGTTGGTGCAACAGTATTAGAAACATCAAAGTGGCTCATGTTCGACTTTCACTATGGGTTTGTAAAACATGTCTGGCCTAACTCAAAGTTGTTGTTCACTGACACTGACTCACTCGTTTATGAAATATTTGCAGATGATGTTTATCAGGACATTTATAACAACAAGGAGTTATTTGATCTTTCTGACGTCCCTCGCGATAATTCTTTTCATGATCCAACTAACAAAAAAGTTATGGGATTAATGAAAGATGAATTTTGCTTTGGTATTATCAATGAGTTTATTGGATTGCGCAGTAAAATGTATTCGCTAAAAACTCCTGCTGGAAAAGAAACAAAAAAATTAAAAGGCGTGAAGAAATCAGTTGTAAAAAATAATGTCACGCACGATGATTATCTCTCTGTGTTGTTCGATAATGAAAAGCATTTCGCTGAGATGACTACAATAAGATCATACAAACATCAAATAAAAACTGATAGAGTAATCAAGCAAGGTTTAACTAATTTCGATGATGAACGTTACTGTGCTGATGGCGTAAACACGCTCACACTAAGTCATTACAAAATTAGAAAGTAATTGTTTTCTCTTCTTTTCTGGAAGGTTATTTATCAGATGTGTATAAACATCCGTGGACGAATCTGACATTAACTCGTTTAATTTGTCTTGGTCATGTTTATATTTTACTCTAAAACCAATCCAGTATGAGCCATCCGAAGTTTGAAAATAATCATTTTGTCTGATTTTATCTGCGCGAGTTTTAAGTATCGCGGCTGCAGTTTTTATCGACTTAAATTTTTTAATTTCTCTTTTACTTAAAATTTAAAACAATTACTCGTATAATGTTGTTGTAAAAGGTTTTTATTTCTGATGAAGTGTTCGGTATAACGATATTAAATTGCCCAGCAGATTTTGCAAAATTTTAAACGCAATTCATCATGTAATCTCTATCATGTCCAATGCTCATTTTGTATAATTTTATGTAATTTTATTGTGTAATGTATATATAATTCGATTGTGCTAACTAACATCGCTGCATAAATCAGTTAAATAACCTTGACAACTCAGTTGTATATCAAAAGGGGGCCGAGCGCAATGTTAATACCTGGTGAGTGTGATTTGGAGGTCTCATTTGTGGAATGGTCGCTATATTTTTTCCATCGTGTTGGCGTGCAAATTTGTCTTAGCTGTGAGGTTTCAAATAACAAAATAACTGTTGTTCGCGAGCACAATTTTCCATCACTGAGGTCATATGATCATGGCATAATTTTTCGTTGATAGAAGGTTTAACATGACGTAAACACCGCTGGATACGAGCACAAAAGGGGGTATATGGAAAGTTCATAGAGTGTTAAAGTTTAATCAGTTGCCGTGGATGAGAGGTTATATTAGCTCAAACACGTCAAGGAGAGCTGTAGCTAAAACCGATTTCGAGAAAAACTTCTTTAAGCTTATGAACAACTCCGTCTTTGGCAAGACAATGGAAAATATTAGAAAGCGAGTAACATTGAACTAGTTAATGATATCAACCGCCGAAACAAACTTGTATCAGATGATGATTTTGTCAGCATGAAAATTTTTTAATGAGAACCTTGTCGCGATACAGCGACGAAAAACAAATCTAAAACTAAATAAACCGATTTATGTTGGAGCTTCCGTACTTGATTTGTCGAAGCGGCTCATGTACGATTTTCATTATAATTTTGATAAGAAGCAGTGGCCGTCAAATAAACTATTGTTTACCGATACTGACTCGCTTGTTTATGAAATAGAGACTGAGGATGTATATCAAGATATTTTTTATAACCGACATCTGTTTGATTTTTCCGATTATCCTAGCGATAGTAAATTTCATGATGATATAAATAAAAAGGGTATTGGTATAAGGATGAAATGAACTCCCTCATCATCAAATACTTTATTGGATTGCGGAGTAAAACGTATGCCGTGTTGCTGGACAATAATAAAATAACAAAAAAAGCAAAAGGTTTACCTCGCGATTTTGTTAAAAAATCTATTAGGTCTGATGATTACAAGTACGCACTTGACGGTGGCGTTAGTTTTATAAGAGCAATGGCTATTCGAACAAATCACCATAAACTTGAAACACATGTTATTATCAAACGTGGATTAAGTAATTTCGATGACAAACGTTATTGCGAAAACGGAATAGATACGTTTGCACTTGGGTAAAGATCTGTACTTGATATTATCTTTGACGACGATAGATCTGTACTTGACATTATATTTGATGACTAGGGTATGAAATTTTGTCTAAAGTTTATAAATAATGTTCGAAAATTTGAGTGACAAATAGCAACAATAGCAAGATCAAATATCTAATGATAGACGGTAAACAGTTGACAGTTGAAATTCACAATGAAACATCAGGAATATGTTTCAGCAGCAACAACGTTGCTGGTAACAAACTAAAACTTTCACTTATCAGATCTGGCAACAGCGAGTATTTCAATTTGTTACGTGTAGGCTCGTACAAAAGTAACAAAAGAAAAGAGTGAAACCAACAAGCTTTGTAAATTTAACAAAAATGATTTTTTTTCCCTAGAAAACAACGTAAAAATATGAAATAGGACTTACGGTTTGTGAATATAATCCAAAATTTAATCCTAAAATTGAAAAACATAAGTCTTATCACTAAACAGTTCTAATTTAATCCAGGTTTGAGATGAAATTCCAATATGGAAGGCGATGACGTCAGATGAGGTCGTTGTAATGTTGGCAACAGATCCTCGATTGAATCACAGTTTATAATGTTTCCGTTTAGAATTCCATAATAAATTTCAACTGAATATCTTTCTCCCAGAACTTTTATAAATATGAAGCACTTGTGTAGTTTTCTAGAGAATGAATTATTAAATTCCAAAAAATAGGTGAACTTCAAAACAATCTTGCTTCAACAATAAAATACCTTGAGCTCTGAGGTGTAAAAATTTACGACTGGACTAATCTACTACCAATTGGCTGTTTTAAGCCTCGATTTTAGATCACATGGTAGTTCACGTGATGGATTACGTGACCACTGATTTGAACATCGCATTAAAAAAAACTGCCATTTAGCACGTAGCTAGAAAAGCCCTATCTAAGAATCAAATTCCCACGCTGAAAATAAATTAAAACAGAAAGACTGTTTACAACTCAGCTAACACGTGGGCCAAAAATGACCTTGGTAATAGCCAATTATTTCCGCTTAGTGTTTACAAAATCTATGAACCAGAGTGAGCTAAAAATAGCGCTGAAGCAGTCATTATAATCTAATCGGGTCAAGCCAATTTTCCGAAAAAGAGATTCAAATTCAATGAAAATTATCATTAAAATAAAATGTAATGAAACAGCAATTAAAATAAAAAGAATTTAAAACTGACACACAAGTAATTTAATTACATATTCATAACAAATTATCTTGAAAAATTAAGCCAGAAATTGTCAGAAGGATTAAATAACTTTCATGACCCAATCAGTCAAAAAAAATATACTAAACTTACCATCGGTCTTGATCGATGAAAAGTATATTTTATTGATAAAAAATATCCTCTTAATAAACTACAAATAAAAGATTTATTTGAGTCTCGTCGTTGTGTAAGTGGTAGAATAAAGTTTAGTCTTTATTATCGTGATGATGAGATATTTCTAATATCAACAGTTGAAACACTGATAATCGGTGATGAGGTCTAAACTTTATAAATAATCCGACAAAAATTTTGTTATCTAAACTTTAGAAATAAAATAATCTCAAACAGTGTCTTTGCCAAAACCAGGTCTCTGGGCTTTCCTCGGGAGGAGGAGAATCTGTACACTTTCCCCGAAACCTTAGAATGTGAAAATAACTATTCTATCATTGGCCGTTGCCTGGTCCCTGGTCTAAAATGGAGTCTTCGAGGCAAAATCAATGATAGAAGCCTTGAAATGTGTAAATAACTGTTCTATCATTGGCCATCACCTGGTCCCTAATATAAAATGGGGTCTCTGAGCCAGAATCCTTGTTTTTCCCTACTACTGCAACGTTGTAAATTCATGTAATTTATCAGCCGCGCACGACGATAGCTTCTTTGCGATGATATTAAGAACACCTGCAAACCGGTTATAACTGCAACTCCAATTGCTATTACTAGATGCTATTATGTATGTGGCTGATAATGTTCCGATTATAGTTACTGTTTCAGCGACTACGGCGGATGCAGAGTATACAATTATGTCAGTAACAACGATACGTCTGCAGTATTTTTTGTTTTATATTTTTTTTTTAATTTTTTTATTTATTTTTTGCTGTTTGCGCATCAATGATATTTTTCAGTTGGGTATGCCACAGACACGCTTGCTCGTATCTGAAACGTTGAACGTCAGTTGGGGTTATCGGTAATTGGTTCATTATATAGATTGCTAACATGTTAAGTAGGTGGTATATTGGCGACAAATTCAATACACCGATAGTACAACACGCCGAAGCCTTTTTCTTAGAGTTCCACCACGAATGTTTCTTCGTCGTTTTGCTCCAATAGCACTAACACAGATGCAGAAGATCCACTAACTGGATAACACCGTGAAATTGTGGTAGATATTGTAAATGTTGTAATGCCGAGTACTGAGAACCTGTACATACCGGTAACCTCAGCGGTCTGTTTGATGGATTTATTGAGTGGTGTCCATAATGTTGATCCAGACGCTACTGTATATACAGTGTTGATTGGGGCACGATGAACTACACCATCGGTAATCTTTTTGATATCAGAGAGCGTGATGTCGACGACTGCTGGATTCCCAAAATATTCATTAATGGTTCTATTTGTGTTTCTACAAAAATTTACAAACGGGGTTACATGATTAGCATATTTAGATCTAAATGTGGTCATTCCATCATTGATTGAAATTAACGAGGTCGTCATCGGGATGTTGCTATTGTCGATGTATTTCTTGGTTGCTGGCGTCATCGTTTGATTCTGGTTCTCTAAGACCAGTAATTTTATTATTAGCCATATTGAGAGAACCAGTCATTGCATCGCTAGTTTTAGCAACGCATCTACGGATCTCAGTTCTGATCGTGGCGTCATTGCTGTACACATATTTTTTCGTTGCCACATCATCGTCTAAGTTTGGTTCTCTCACATTGATAATTGTATTTCTGCTCATGTTGAGATCGTCATACATAATGTCTCCAGTTCTTCTGATGCGTCCAGTAATATCTCCCATGAATGTTAGAATTGATTCCTCCGAGTTTTTAATTTTACGGTTTTACCGTAAATATGCATTAGAGGGCGGGTGACTTTAAAGACAAAAAATCACATTGAATTGCCCTAGTATTTTTTCTCACTGCAAGTCTTGTCACTAAATTTTAAAATACATCGTTACAGAGAACTGGCTAATGAAATTATTTGTGGAAAGAAATGTATGGAAGATTATTATTTACTGATAACTTGGAAACGTACACATAATAATGCTGCAATGGATTTACTTCCCAATGTGTTTAAAATCGGGTCTCCTCTGTCCTTCACGTTCTTCCTAGGCTGAAGTAAGTGTATTCTATATTTGATAAGTGAAAAGTTTCCTTTAGAATACTCCAACTTGTGGCCATTTTTCAAACCATCTAGTGTATCAGCGTATCATGTGCGTTGCACAGTATGCAACATGAACTTCTCTTGTGCCCATGGTGGTAGAAATGACTGTAAAAGTCATATTGAGTCCAAAAGCCACTGTTGACATTGTTGCATATCAAACTTCACATGCATGACATGATCTAAGAGTATTGGATGGTTTCGTTTTGCCATCGATGGACACATTTGTAGGAAAATGGGATCCACAATGAGTCGACAAATGTTCTAACGGGACTTCGAAGATTTAGTTGATGACTAAAATACACTATATAATAATAACGCACACGCAGTCAAATCTGATCCTTGGAACTGAGTTGAAATGGCATTTCGTCTTAGAATCCATCATTTCTGTTTGAAGCTGAAGTTTTCTTAACTCTCCATCGGTTTTTTAACTACAATTCTTTTAGTTTCACCTTAAAAGCCAGATAGATTTACTAACCAAAGCCCTAGCATTTCTATGAAACAAATTTCTTCTCCACAAATACTTTATCAAAATATTTTTTATTTCTTGTATTACCAAAGAGGCTTTTGCTGCCAAAATAGAATAGTATCTGGCAAGTTTCAGCTCGTTTTAAGGATTCTAAACCTTCCTTGGTCGGATTATAAACAAAGTTTTCCACTCTAGATGATTGTTGGCTTGATTACAGATTTCTCAAAGATGTGAAATTAATAAACCAGATGCAAAGAAAATTAAGAAAAAAAATTGAATTTAAATTTCAAAATATGACGTTCTCTAAAATATTTTACAGAAATTCGTATTTCAGACTATCCCCCAATTGCTTGTTACGACTATATGGTCTTAAACTAAGTACCATAAAGAATCAAAATTAACAAGTTTTGTAAAACTTAACAAATAATTTAATTCTCTAAGTTATAAAGTTAAAATTTAAGAGGAGCTTACAGTGTTGTGAATTATATAAGAAATAAACATAAAAAGATCTATCACATGTCCAAAGGAATAGAGTGTTCTGAATGAATTCCAGGTCTTAAATGTGCTTAAGTGCCATTAGTCTTGATGTATGACAATGGCATTGTCCAAAACTCCAAAAATTAGCTATGTATTATCTTGTTAATAGATGATCATTAAAATCTACAGTCATGGACAAAAATCAAACACAATAAAGGTATACATAACAATGTCTGTATGTGTGTTTGTATGTATGTATGTATGTATGTATGTATGTATGTATTGTTACGAATATGTAATTAAATTACTTGTGTTTTAGTTTTAAATTCTTTTTTATTTGTAATTTTGTTTCATTATATTTTATTGTAATATTAATTTTCATTGGATTTGAGTCTCTTTTCGGAAAATTGGCCTGACCCGATTAGACTATAAGATTTCTTCAGCACTATTTTAGCTCACAGTTTTTGTAAACATCGAGTGAAAACGATTGGCTATTGCCAAGGTCATTTACAACCTACGTGTTAGCTCTGTTGTAAACGGTTTTATTTTTAAATTCATTTCCAGCGTGAGAATCTGATTCGAAGAGAGGGCTATTCTTGCATACGTGATAAATGGCATTTTTTTATTGCGCTGTTCAATGTTAAGAGACCACGTGACCCATCACGCGGGACTGAAATGGCGTTTTAGTTGGGTTTAATACTGATATCTCAGTAAAATTTCGGCAGTCGTATCTTTACACCTTGAGGGTACAAGGTGTTTCTATTGTTGATGTCAGATTTTTTTTTTGAAGTTCATCTGTTTTTTGGAATTTAATAATTTATTCTCTGGAAGACTGAATAAAGTGTACTTTTTTATAAAAAGTTCTGGGACAAAGAAATTCAGTGGAAATTTATTCTGAAATTCTAAACGGGAACATTATAAACTGTGATTCAATCGAGGATCTGTTGCCATTAGTACAACGACCTCATCTGACGTCATCGCCTTCCATATTGGAATTTCATCGAGATTCGAACCTGGATTCAATTAGAACTGTTTAGTGATAGGACTTATATTTTTCAATTTTAGGATTAATTTTTGGATTATATTCACAAACCGTAAGTCCTATTTCATATTTTTACGTTGTTTTCTAGGGAAATAAATTATTTTGTTAAAATATACAAAGCTTGTTGGCTTCACTCTTTTCTTTTGTTACTTTTGTACGAGCCTACGCGTAACAGTATGTATGCATTAAAGAAAGAATAGTCCCCTACAGTTTGTTTGATTTAAAGGATGTGTTGTATGTTCTTTTGTTTGTTCGTTTCTTAATAAGAATGTGTATTCGTTGTTAATAAGGATGTGCGTTTGTTTGTTCATAACTAACCGTTGGCGTCCCTCTCCTATCCCCTTACTCTTCTCCAGTGGCGTCACTAGGGTTGGTGTCACCCAGTGCGGTAACTCATGGTGTTACCCCCATGGACCTCCTTCCTGCACAAAAATTCAAACATTTTATAGACAGTCATTTTGGTGTCACCCTGTCTGGTGGTGTCACCCGGTGCGGTCCACCCCCCGCCCCCGCAAACCCATTGTGACGCCACTGCTCGTCTCTGTTTTGTTTGCGTGTGTGATGCTGAAAAGTAACGTTGTCTTTGTTGGTAGGTGTGAGTGGTCAACTATCCACTTTACTGTCTCTGTTTTATGTGTATGTGTGTGGTTAATTGTCGGACTGTGGTTGTCTGTTGATAACAAGGTGTACATGACCCTCACCTATCCCTTTTCCCTCTTTTTTGTTTGTAGTTGTGGCGCGTATAGTTAGTGCCTGTGTTTGCTTGTTCATAACACACTTATCCCCTTTCCTTCGACCGTTCTGATTTTAAGAAAGTGTTTGTTTGATTATGAACTTGTATATTTGTCCCTATGTGACCCTAATATATCCCGTTTCCCTCGCATGCTTTTTAGTTTTTATTGGGTCTTGTTTTTTAAGGGTGGGTATTGAATTGTGTTAGGGGAGTGGGACTTATATGATCCCCAACCTGTTATGATGCTTTGACTAACGTTATCTAGGAGATGAGATGATCGACCACGGTGTTATTGCCCGGATTAAACAATAAAATAAGGCATGAAATTAATGGTTGGAAAATAGAGATCCGAGCAAAGATATAGAACAGAACAACACGAGCCCCCAAATGTAAAATATAACAGTTTAATCAAATTACTTAAACACATGAAATTGAACACGACATTTGAAAAATACACTTTCTCTTAGAAATCGAATTACAAATTTATGCGAAATGCAATTCGCTGTTGTTATACCCTAAAATAGATTTCATCACAGAATCGAGTGACTGATCAAACCCAAACCGCCGGCATCTCAGCATAACCTGATTGCTTCCAGTGTTTCCAAATCACTGTTGGTGACAGATCGGCGTTGCCGTATTTCTTTTCTTTTTCCCTGTCTCTCCATTCTCTTCGGGTCACCATCCATTTCTTGGTTGCTGTCTGCACTCCTTCCCACTGGGTAATACAAGTATGGAGTTATTTGCATAAATCTTTCATGTTCTTTATGATCAGAAGTGTTATATATATTTAATTTGCATTGTTTGGTAGTTATTTAGTTATCTTTTTATTTTTGTTTCATTATATGCTATTGTAATATAACATTGTATGTTTCTACTTTACCTGAATTATTGAATTTTTTTTAATTCTGTAAACAACTAATACATAGCTAAAATATTCTCTGTGTATGGGTTTTATCATTATTATCATTTTATTTGGGTCTGGATTTGGGTTATTGGGATTCCCCCGGCGTATCTGACATAGCCCAGGTTATATATTATAATTTTAGAAACAGACTTTCTAATTATAACATTTTATTTTGTAAACATTAAGAAGTTTCTTGCAGGTTGTTTTCCATTGAGTAATAGTTTTTGTTTTAGAAAATGCTAATTGTGACATGAGGTTAAATAGAGGACTATATAGTCCGTCACTGGAGAAATTATTCATTCGTGCTTTAAGATCTATCAAAATTACTTTGTGTTATTGTTATGTCCAGTAGTTCATTTGGGTTGGAATTTATTTCTTCTGCTTATTTAATTCAGTGATTTTTTTTTTTTCTCTGGAAATCCAGAGTGCTCATAAAATAAATATTTTTGGACAGAGATATTCAGTGGGACTTACAGTGAATTCAAACCTATAATTATATTACTGTGTTTCTACAAAAAAAAAACTGTTGGTACAACAACACGATACAGGCCGTCACAGGCACATCAACACCTTCAGCGTTGGACTTCATTTGGATTTCCACTAAAGTTTATTCAGAACTTTTATTATTACGACTTTTGTCTGTATATCTAGGATTATTCTGGGATTTAATTCGCAATACCGTAAGTTCTTTTGTTGCTCATTTTCACATTGTATTCTAGGGAAATAAATTATTTATTGAATTTCACAAAGCATTGCATTTCACTCTTTTCTGTTACTTATTTTAATAGCATAGACTCAAAACAGCGGTAATTGAAAATCACCGACGACTTCGTGCACAGAAACGGAATCAAAGCGTTAGCGACCCAAGCTGATGATTGACTTACAAGCAATGAAAATCGAGCAACTCTTTTCCAGTGTATATTCTATCTGCCCAACAATGTATTGACGCGAGTGTTGCATCTTGTAGTAACTTCGCTCTTGGGCGGCCGCGGGGGAATCGGTTGTCACCACGGGCTCGCGTACTTGGGTACATCATGCACTCACGCGTCATTCGAGGGTAAAGCCATGGGCTATAGAAGGCTTTGACTTACAGAACTTACAGCTTAAAACTATACGACACAATTAAAAGTAGGAAAAAAAACCTGGGTCTATGTTCTGTGTGAAATTAGATGGCGATTGTTGAGCTTGCATGGAGCATGGTTAGACATAATATGTATCTATTTATGTATGTCTGTATGTATGTTGTTGTTGTTGTTATAGGGTTTAACGCCATTTTTCAGCACAAGATAGGTTATGCATGGCGGTAAGTATTAATGGTGGAGGAAGAACCCAGGAAAACCCCGGAAAGAACCACCGACCCACGAGAAGCTACCGGCAAGCTAGTCCGAGTTTCCTCTGACCCTTGCCACCCCATTTTTGATATTTGGATATTTATATTGGTGTGTAGGGTCAGAGTCCATTCCCTATCGAAAAGTTGGAATTCGCCGACACCATTTGGTGTCGGCATAAGGTAACCGCTTACTAACCGGCCTAGGAAACTTTAACTACCTTTCATCGAGAAAATACCTGCATGAAATCGATAGGAATATGATTTATTTTATCAGATATTGCGAGTATAGCATTCGTTATATCTTTAATCCGCTGTCAGACTAGCCGAAACTATAGCGTTGATGAAATTTGACCTGGAACTCGCCATTTGCATTCCGGGTCACATGACTACACAAATCTCGCGACCCACATGTCAATGACTTCAGAGTTCAAATAGTCACGTGATATCAACATTTAGCAATTTCTAATGTTGTTGTAGGAAAACAAATCGAACATATAAATGAAAGTCACGTAATATTTATAGAAAAATAAAAGAACATAAACTTCTGAAAATATTTATTCTGGAAACAACGACCAGAAATTTGTAAATGTTGCATCAGCTTGAAAAAAAATAGACCAGATTCAACAAGCGGAGAGCACAGGTCAACGTGATGCCAACAAAATACATCGCTGACACGTGCTTAGCATTTGGCCATAGAACACAATTAATTTACTATATATTCTCTACATTTGTTTCTCAGTACTGAACTTTCCACTGTGTGACAATCAATACAAATCATATGTTAATCTAAAATACCTTCAAAGATGACTTTACGGTGAAGTTCTTGTCAGGGGTTGACCTGCATTTTTTTTGAGAGGCTGAATTGTAAACAAAACACCATGCAATGGAACACAGATTTCACTTCCGGATCATCACCAAGGCCTTATTACTCACTGTGCACTGTCGCCGAAATACACACAGACAACCACACCATAAGCTCATATTCTAAAGAATAAACAATTGCCTTTAAATCCTTACCAAGAATGCCTACATCTAACTCTTGTACCACCACCAAACGGAGACAGGAAAAAATGATCTAAAAATAGACTGGGACTACA
>JAECUM010006974.1:0-116145 GCA_016617855.1 Megalonaias nervosa
ATTCATACATACAGACATACATACATACATACATGCCAGTGATAGACTACGACTGTACTATCGGGAAACACATTCAATTATAATCCATCCAGAGTTGACAAACTCCAGAAATGGCCTCCCGAACAATTCTGAAACTTCCTATTGCGTCTCCCTGGAATGTTTTATTTTTTTTCACGTCGATAATACTTATACAAAAACGTATTCTTTATTGTAAAGGGGTAATAACATACAAGTCTTTAAACGATCTTTCTCTAGATTATATCTAACCTTACTGAACTAAGATCGTCAAATACTGAGCATTATCTGCGATCAACAACTAACAACGAACTAAGAACAAAGGCGGCAGCCACACGTAGCACCTGCACCTCCTCCCACAATTGCACCAGGAGAAAAATCTGAATGGGCTAAAATAGGAAGTAAAACGTGGAGCACGCATGAAAATGAAATGCAAGAGTGGATGGAGAGCGCCTTAGTGAAGGTGAGCATTGCAACCCTTCGACCTCTCGGATCGATTGGATACACTTGTGGGATCCCTTCGTGCGGGCAACAACGCCGGTGAAGTCGTCAATGAAGCTACATCGATTTGTCAGCGGCTGCTCACTAATCATATCATGAACAGAGACTTGTTGAAGATATCCATGAAGTATACAACACCGATGATAAGTTTTGAAACGACTGAGACGGTGCGTGGGGAGACGCTTTGCGGTGAAACACTTCGTGAAACACTTCGTGCTTTACGTGAAATCCATGCTTAAATGCAACAGGGATTGTAAATACAGCCCGGAAAGTGACCAAGATAATCCCCATCTCAACCACCAAATCAGAATTTAGTGTGACGTGTTCTGCACATGTGATCGCTGGGGACTCACGCACACATGAGATTGCACTAGAATATATTGCAGTTGGCCTGTTACCCGATCCCAACCGTTTGGTGGTCTGCCCAGAAAGATTCGTTTGTGCTTTCATCAGATAATGGTACCACGTGGCACACTGTTGAAAGCCCTCTGGGCGTACGATATTACCTCAATCAATGATGAGGCTCGACGAAGAATTTCGGTGTCGACTGGCAAAGACTTCAAACTTTTTATTTGCGAACGCGAGCCCAGGCTCAGTTCCGCTATTGCCATTGAATCTCCACAATATCTGGCTAACATTGGACAGTCAACATTGAAAACAGTGCTTGGTTGGCTCCAAGATCTTCCCGAGAGTATTCACAATTTGCGTGCTGGACCTAAAGGGACTGGATATCATATCGGGCCTGACATTGTAAGAATTTTACCTCAACGACGCAAATCAATTTAATCTGTAATGTTATCATTGACAGTTACGAAAACAGGTCCGACACGACAGGCATAGTTGTACATGGTTATATTCTGTTTGGGTTTTAACCCACCGTTGAACTAGTAGACTTGATTTCAATTACTCCCGCAGCACCCGTGTATCTGCCATGTCATAATAATCGGCTGACCCATCGTTTCTCCCCAGTGGATCAAGACGGGCACGCGGTGGATCTGTGGCGTAAAACACTGACGATACAACTGTACATTAGAAATCGGCATGACATTTAATAATTATAACAACAACGACAGTCGTACGTAGACGTGTGAAACCCATTCACGTATTTAACGCGAGAAAACCCGTGTACATGACCTATCACAGCTCTGACCTCGCGCGCTGCACCCATCGGAAAGCAAGTGGCCATGCGGGTTGTGGCTAATGCCAAAATTGTCGCCGTAGATCGATTAAAACAACTGGGCTCGCAGGCGGCTTAGATGCTTCGAGATCGATTACAGCGATTAATAATACGACTACCAAAGATAGCTCCAGTTACATTGCCATCAGCCGAATCAATACCACCTGCATCGAGTAAAATCATTAACGAAGTCGCCCAACAGCAATTGTCAGATTCAACGATTGCAAATCTGGCCATGGGGAGTGGATTTGCACGGTATTAAACAAAATCAATAATCTATAAATTCTGGTCCAGTTCAAGGATGCAGCATTTGAAATGGGGACGCCTATATTAGTGGATTGAAGCAATAGAGATTTCCAGTATTACTCATATCCAGCCAAAGACCCCAATCAGTTAAAAATAGACTTGCAAGTGCCAAACACCTCTAGGTTTTTCCATCCATGTGATGCATTTTTGGAAGAGAGGGGAAAAAGTATGCGCAAGAACAATGCTAATTACGATGCCAGTGTCCTAGTGGAATTTGTTTACAATGGCATCATGGTGTTGTTTACAGTGCACGTTACTCCATCGATAGAAAGGAAATCGAATCCATTCTGGACCATGTTGACTGGACCACGACGATTATCGAACTCGTCCGATTTAGCGGTGATTACACGAGAACAGCTGGTCCAGCCATGATATTTGTCAAAGATGCAACCGATCATGCAGATCATAGAACAAATATAGTCAGAAGGTCTCGAAATAATGCAGCCAATGCTGACTTAGATGTAGAAAATTTAGCGTTTCCTAACGCAAATTTAAATCTTGGATTTGCACAGCGTCTAGCACATTACCATTTTCGTGTGCCAATCCCTTCAGTCATATATTTGGATTTTCCAGAGATGTTCGCAGGGTAATATTTGGAGCAAAATACACGGTCACCTTGTTTCGTAAAACAACTCCAACGATGCCATTTGGAGTCACGCAGGTGCTCCTGCCGGTAGAGTTGTATTAAATGCACTAACTTTGTGGATGCCCGTATTTTCCCCTTCACTGAGCACAGTCATGCTTATTATCGTTTTTGCAGTCAGGAACTATATAAACACATCAACGCTTTAATTCCTCGAGTATACCACAAACGCACACCCACCCACTGGTATTGTGGAGCAGTTTATTTGGTAAATATGTACCTAGCATGGTTTTGCTTCACCAAAACACGTATTCTTGGCGTTTCAACTTGGAGAGCGAGATAAAGACCAGACAAAGAATAAAATTGTATTTGACAACTTGCAAGTGACTGCGGTCTCTTTACGGTTAAATGGTCATCAGGAAACCTCAGAAGAAATTCGACTTGACTATGCAGATGCCAGTCATGCTGCCCTTGCATATCACAATCTGTGGTCGTACACATACCGGCACCAAAATGTTGACTTGAGTTTGCAAATTTCCCTACAAGACTTTCGCACGTTGTACCTGATTTATTGCTTTACACTGGAACATCTGGAGTTGTTCAGGCAGTCCATCCATGACATGTATTTTTATGCACGTGTCGGTAACGCTTGTGGCACTAATTATAAATGCAGCGGCTCCAACAGTTACAAAAGCTGCAGTGTCGGGGGCTGTCGAAAGTGCATCAGGATTGGCTTTTAAATGGCTGTTGGAGGCCGAATAAAAAAGAAGAGGCTTTCGGTTACCAGGCACGAGTCGTCAAATAACCTCGAGTGGTTTACCAATCTTCATTTACCCACGATGGCAAAATCGATGAAACATTTTCGTGGTGTTTTTATGCGAGATGAACTTGCATTGATGGTTCCACGCACACGAATTATTGGTATTCATCAACTGGCCCTGGCACTCAATGGGTAGAATACGTGGTAACATCTCAACGTAGCTTGTATTTTCACTCGTATGGGCTTGCACGGACGGTAAGGTTATTGAACGTTTAATATGTCAGTTCATAGCATTATTAGTTGCCGGAGATGAAATTCAGTTCGAATGATTACACTTTTATCCAAACGGGTACTTAACCGCTTTGGTGTTTGTGTTTAAGATTAGATTTTATAATAATTATATAAACGTCATGAAATCTGACCGCGGTGATAAGGTTGCTGAATTTAATACTGACGGGGTGTTAGACCAATTGTCTGCATGAATATCTGCGTCAAAGTGGCGTTACCACACCCTCTTACACATTGAAACGTAATTTTGTTAAGGGTTAAATAGAAATTTATCGCTGGAACCACCCAGATGTACCAATACCAACTAGAGATCAGATTGGAATCATCGCACGTACACATGAAAGTGATCAGTCACTAACTGTAGCAACATATGCAAAAACACTCCTGGATTGATTCTACAATAGTGAAGTGGATTTACCGATACATCCACCGCGGTCACGTTTACCAGCGATTATTTTAAACCGGCATTCAACAAGGACGCACTTATTCGGGTCACAGATACTGAGCAAAGACGATTGTTAGATATCAAAGGTTCTGGCGTAATCGTTGTTTTTGTATGAGAGGGGTGTCAAACCACCAGAATGCACACTCGCCGGAGATTTAAGTATTTCCGAGGCAGAGTTTGTTTATTATTGCATGACAATTGTGCCAGTAAAACAATAACTGGTTAGAAGTGTTCGTGCGTATTGCGCTTGCATGTGACGATGAGACCGGATAGGTCTACCTGTGGTACAATAAAATATAAGCGATTGTCTTATTAATAGAAGAACTATGAAAGACCCTCAGTCTAACCGAAGCGGAACAACAGCTGCACATTGAAATTGCCAAGAAAACTGCGTTGATTGCAAAGTACAAACGCGCGAGTTTGATTGAAAATGCTATTTGTGGGCATGCCGCGGCAACAACTTTGGGTCTTGGTGTGACTGGAATCATGATAACATCCACCATTGTAGGTGCACCAATCGGTATTGTTGTCGGGGCTATATCCATAGTAACCGGTGTCTCTGGTGGAGCGAGTAAATTAATTTCAATGCGAATACATTCCCGAGTACGCATCTATTCCGAATTGCTTACTGCCAAACAGACCAGTCTCAATACCATCAGTAAATTGTACTCGGTTGCAATCGAGGATAAAATAATCAGTGCAGCCGAGTTCGAGATTTTGCTGGCGGAAATGGAAAATCACAGACAACTCCAAGCACAAAGAAGAAACCGTGCGGTTACAGATTTACAGACAGTAAAAATTAAGTAAAAAAAAAAAAAAAAACAAACAAAAAAAACAACAATCTTCACACAGCGTGTGATTTTTGTTCACTACCATACACTTGCCAGTTTGAGTATATTAGTATCTTTCATCATTCACTCTCTCAACAGGATTTTCGTTTCAACAATCATTGAAGTCTAGAGTAGTATGAAAGTGGGGCTATTTGACTTTATTCACTACCCTTTGGGGACACGGACAGCCGTATAAGACTCTAATCCCAATGACTGGCTCACTCACGTCATGTGTGTGTTTACACCTGAAGGTTCAACCTCCAACGTGACAAAATTTAAAGTTGGGGATAACTTGTCATGTGGGTTATATGCGAGGACCGGTGTTAGGGACCCCATAGGGTAGCAAAGAAGGCAAAAGCGGCAGTTTCGTTCTGCTATCGAACATATACAAATAGAACGAACCTTGTGAACACGAGTAAAATATACAAAACCTCCGAATCCCCCCCCCCAACCGAACAAATAGTTTATTGCAAAAAACAAATTGCGGAAAATGAAAGCAAAAAGCCAAGGAATTATTGGAAAATGCTAAATAACGTAGGAAAGGGGACGGAAAAACAAATTGTGGACCCCAAAGAATTGTATGAATGTTAAAAGCAAATAAGAATACTGAGAAGGAGATTTTAAAATTTTATTCTGAAAATATCAATATTAGAATAGCTGACAATGATGAAACTCTTAATTCTGAAATTACTGAGACAGAAATTGTCAGATACAAATCATGGTACTCATCCAAATATTTTATGCCAGACGCAGAACAAAATTTAGAAGGATGTTCGTATTCAGCATCAGCAACACTGGAACCATTGGGCTGGCTCTGAAATGTTTCTTTACCTAGCAAACATATTTTATCAAACTTGTCACACGATGACATACAATCATATGGATAAGCCAAGATTCATGCCACATTCATGCAGGTTATATGCTCATCAAACTTTCCAAAGTGTTTTACAATCAGATGAAAATCATAGCCACGTAAATTATGCAGCACAACAGGAAAAGAATATTGTAAAAGATGAAGCTGGATTATTGTTGGTTCCTTAGATTGGAGTAGTCAGCACTTCTAATTCTGTGTACATGACAAAAGACACTCTATCTTGTGCAAAGTTTTTAAAAGAGACAATCTTTTCGCCATGCTTTGTAATAACTGCCCATAGAACGTTAATGCAACCTTGGCCGTGTTTTTCAAGATCAGCGAGGGTAAAAGCATGAAGATACTTTCGGTAATAAAATATCTTCTTTTTGTGTTTGTTATTTTGGTCATGCATCAACCCGCTAAAAGTTTTGATTCAACAATAGTGGCCGTCTTTGTCACAGTGATGCAACAACATGTCAAAACTTTTTCTCCACTTACAGAAGACAGATACAGCGGATAGAATAGATGTTACTGTTATCTACGCTAAAAGTATTTACTGAAATATTTTTTTTCTTTTCAAACGCTGCAATGTCATGTAATTGAACAGGTAAAATGATTCCAGTAAAATCAAGGTTGTTTTTGTATACTTAATAGTTACTTACTCTGTTAGGATCCTTGTTTGGCAATTGATACACCAATGATAGCACCGTCCACATAAAACATTTATGATCTTGTTTTCACATTCACGAAACTTTGTTGTAAATCCTCTCATGAAGTGGCATGTATGATCTGACACGCAGCGGCTTTTACTTGGTAGTGCTGACAACACACGTGGAACTCCAATCAAAATCCAACCAGTGCCCTTTCGCTGAAAATTATCAGTATTGTTTTTTTTTTCAGCGCGGAAAAACGCTTCGAATATACATTTTATTATTTGTTATGCAAACCGGTTTTGAAACTAAATGTGCTACTGTTTCGGCACCGTCAGTTTTTCCAAACAACGCACTGAATACATGCCGCCTTTGTGTACTCGCAGTTCATCGTTGGCCATGACAACCTAACTAGATTACCAAGAGGCAACAAGTCTTTAAGACGTCAACAAAGACTTTGCCTTAGGCGACAAATGTCTGTTTGCGCTGATAAAAAGTCATAATTGTGGTCATTGTATAGAAGTTATTTGTTTGTTTAATTGATTAGTTGCATCAATTTTAGCAAGTTATCTTTGTTTTGGCAAGAGACACTACGACGCGTTAACAGGTAATAACTATCGCAAATATTGATTATGTCATGCTGGTTTAAAGATCGCCTCTACTCATCAGTAAGTAAAACAACAAGTATTTGTGAATTGTTTGGCGGATTTGTCACAGCGAGATCAAGATGGAATGATGCTCCATTTCACCAGAGACTTATCTCCGAGGGTTTTGATTATGCGCTCTATTCTGAACATCTCTTAAGGCCTTCTGGTATTTTTGGGCAGTGTTTCCACGTCCTATTTTAAAGATGCGGTTGAATCGTTCTACAAACATAGCAATGCCTTGGGTGTACGTTAAATAACTGTATATTTTATGTTGCTGCATAGCATAGTGTTATGAAATTCGCAGCACTGATCCACCCAGAATGTTGCAGGCTTACGTGTCAATGATGCAAAAACATATCTGACAAACGTGCCAGTTTTATCTTGTAGAGGCAGGCACAGTGCGTTCTTACTAAATACGTCAATGATATTTAATTTTCTATCCGACACCCAGTTATTTACTATTCTACACGCCGTTTGGAGTGACCATCACCCAATTATCTACTATCCAACACACACATCATACCATGAACACGCCGTTTGAAGTGACAATTACCCAATTATCTACTATCCAACGAGCACATTATACCATCAACACGCCATTTGGAGCGACAATCTCCTAGTTGGTTATCTATTAGTTAGCTATTAAAGATCTAGTTATTTATTATGTAATTGGAACAGTGTAGTCAGTTTCTTCAGTAAAATGTATGATACTGGAACAGTAAAAATTAGATTATTTCTCATTAAATTGAGATCTACTGCTATTCTAACAGCAAATTCCGTTTTATTTTCACCACATTGTGTACCACTACAGCAGCAATAGCAAGCTGTTTTTTTTTTAAAAACCCAACTAAAATAGATGCTACTGTAAAAGTTAAAGTGACTTTATTTAATTACATTGTGTGCTACTAGAACAGTCAAAGTCAGATTCTTGCTATTGCAGCAGTAACATGATACATAGCGCATTTTTTATTTGCTAATCTGTGAGTGTTTGCAGCTTCCCATTTTATAGAACGCAATGATTACACAGTATCAAAAACAAACAACCGCAAACGCAGTGATTACACAGTATCAAAAACAATTACATCGAAATAAGTTTTGGTATATTTTTAGGTCAAAATAGGGAGTTCCAATCTTTTTTTAAATAAACTAAACTATATCGAAGGTATGCTTCGTATATGAAGTGTTTTCTACTTATTAAGGAAATACTTTTCCCCTATGTAAGTTAAAAGCCCTATCATATATAAGCAAGGGTAGGACTGCATGCAAACATACACACATACTTGATAATGGAGTGATTTGGATTTTGTTTCATTTGGCAATCATTTGAGAGATATCTTTTCCAAGAGATCTAGGCGTGTTCTGATAACGACTGTGTATGTGTACATCTTTCACAACAACTAAAACTTAAGTCACTTATTCCCATGTGTGATACTAAGTACGTTTCTGCATATAGCGTATGAGAACTCCTGCTCTGCATTTTTGCAGACATCCATCAAATTTTGTTCGTCAGAATGCTTGTAGCATAATTCAGTCAGCACATGATTTCAGTCAGAATACAGTTGACACGTGACATCACTTACACTATATACCTATGAGCACATTTCAAAGGTATCAGTGTTATGTATATTGATTTTGTATTGTGTGCCTGACCTCTGTCCGTAATTGAGGGTAGGAGGTTCGGTCTACCTGACTAATGTCTTTTTTTTTTTTTGTTGAAGTCGTTTACTGATAATGATTTCTAGGTCTAGCCTTGTTTACAAAATGTAGCATGTTCCAGTGGAGAACATTTGACCCAAAGATGTTAATTTTATTGTGTCTTCGGTTTTTTAGAAGGTTATTGACATCAAAATTATTTTCTCCTTTAAGTTTAGTCTCTGGATTTATTTACTTTCATTTCCGATTTACTTTGAGCGGAATCGTGTATGTAAAATTTATATTTTGAACAAAATCAGTCTTTGGGAATTTGCTAATTTATTCAAAAACATACTGGATTATATCATTGTGATTCACTGAGACTGTTATCACATCAGCTCATTCAAGGCTATTTGCACATCATTACATTAGATATTGATTTCATTTGGAACACTATTCTTCTGGACTGTGACAGGACGTTTAGAATTATTTGTGATTTAATTCACATTACTTTAAGTTCTTCTTAAATTTTCACTTTGTAACTTAGACATAAAATTTATTTGGTGATTTTACTAAACTTATTATTAGGTACAAAGGATGGTGTGTCCCTTTTCAGGAGCACGAGTCTCAAAAGAATGTTGCGAAACACCTGTTGTGGATTCTTAACATACTCGGGGTGATCACATGACTACTGCTGCGGTAAGGACAAGTACTTCAGTTTGGCTTTGTACGATTTCTTATCTTCTTCGCAATAATTTTTGCTGATAATACCAATTCACACCTTTCTCTATCACTACCATCCAAGGATTTAAAAAAAAAGAAACAGACGGAAGAAGAGCTAGAAACTTGTTTTACAACTCCAAAGAGGAGAAGATCAGACATTTGCTTGAAAGAAGACGATGACAAGAGATAGAACAAGAGAAGAAGAAAAAGAGTTTAAACAGTGACAGAAAAGAGAATGAAAACAAAACTGTTTGTGCGCTACAAGATATTTTGAAGAGTTAAAACACTTGAGAGAAATGTATCAAACTTCTTAAGAGAAGAGGCCTTCACCTACACTTAAACCTTCCTCTGTTTAATTATTTTGGCGGGAGATAATGGTTGTTGAAAATATGGATATTATAAAAATATGGAAATAAAAATAGATTTTTTTTTAAAGCTGTATACTAGGTACCAGAAAAAGTACTCAGCTATACACGAGTTGAGTCGTTGTCCATTAGTTGTTTACCAAAAGTGGAGAATCGTTGATTTTTAGTCTGAACTGAGGAAAAGAAAGGATGAAAAGTTATCCTGAATGGTATATACATTTGTGTTAACCCTGTATTTGACAAAATCGTATTTTTGAAAAATGGCAAGTTCATTGTTTCCTACATCTAACTATTTAGTTGCCCAATCCAAGCAGTAGTAACAGATCATTATAAACAGACTTGGCAATCTGATATGGAAACTTCAGGTAAAGGAGTCACATGACAGATCATTATAAACAGACTTGGTAATTTGATATGGAAACTTCACGTAAAGGAGTCACAAGACAGATCATTATAAACAGACTTGTTATGGAAATCTCATATAATAGAGTCAAATGATAATTCATCATAAACAGACTAGCCAAGCTGAGATGGCAGCCTCCTATAAAGGAATCACATGTGGTCTATCTAAAACTGATTTAATTTTAGAACATTATCTGTTAATTCTGCAATGTTAAAGATGCAAAATTTGTACAAAATTTCGAACAAGTTATCATATATTTCGATTGTAGAAAATATAATGAAATTATAGAAAGTATACTTTATGTAGAGGTGAAAATATTGAAGTTGTATTCCATTTCACTTGACAGTTACTGTTTATGCTGAAAATAAATTTATAAAAAAAAAAAAAAAAACTTTTATATTAGACCTAATGTTTTGAAACATGGCCAGACATAGAATTTGAAGACTGTTGAAAACAATTCAAGTATTTGTGTTGGTTGATTATTGTTATACTAAATTCATTCCAGTCACGATAAGTATAAACTTAATTATATTTAGTATATATTATTATTATACATCTGTTTATACGTAACAGTATGCGTACGCTAGAGTTTGCATGTATATTACTTTTCCTCATATATAGCTAAGACCAACAAGCCCTTCTGTTATAAATATTTATCGGACCCCAAATCATACTCGAATATATTCTGACCAATTAAAGTGTGGATTTGCAAATATCGAGCAAGAAAAGTCTGGATTAACACTACTCACGCGAAATGACGAGAACAGTTGCATGATGGAAAGACATGGCCTCTCCTTTATAAAACTTTTCTCAAGAATATGTTACTTCAACTTGAAAATATTACTTGAAATTGTCAAATTCAACTTTATTCAGAACCTCGAATAAAAGCCATTACTCCAGAAATGGAAAACTAACTTTAAATATACAAATGCAATCAATTGACATGTCAATAATATTTCTAGTAAGATTTATAGTCGAATAATTCCAGATTTTATGAACTGACTGCATTTTCTGCAATTTGATTGGATGTAAACGGTCACATGATCCTGATCTGGAATTTTTTAAACATCGATACATTCTGATGTGAAGTTTTATCTATATCAACCCATTACACCCTAATAATAACAACAACAAAAACCCACCCACCCACTCCTGTGATTTCCAATCAAAAACTACCAACCACAGATAGAAATGGACCATTATAAATTAAAACAACATAACTGCACAGGCCTTCCTGCACTCCACCACTCATCCCTTTTGCCGACGAAGGCATGTGGTACGCTTTACAAGACAATCTTCGGAAATTATTGCATTTCACCTCGACAACATGCAACCGCAGCGGTTATTAAAGGTCAGGGTCATATGCCAAACAAGGGATCTCACTAAAAATGGACTCGATTTTGCTTTTGAAAGATCGAAATGCGTAGAAAGTAAAGACAACCTTGCTATAACAACACGTGCCATACGCAAGCGTAATTTTCGAAAAAAAAGAATATCCTGGTTTAACCGCAACAACCATTTTTTATATATTAAAATAATGATCATAACAAGATATCACTGGTATGACCCTCTATGGCATTCTACCCCATATTACTGTATAAAGTGTCGACGAATCTTGGCTAGCGAAGATCGGGCTATCTACAATGTATTCTATCGCAGTTAAGAGGCTAACGAAAAAAAAAAAAACTTCGATCTACGTGTTTTTTGATTAAATATACTGATCTGATGTTAGAAAGGAAGTAAATTGGAATTATAAGGATTAAATGATCATGGTTAGGTATTTATCGATGTGTAAATTTTACCTAATCACTCACAAAGTTAACATAAAGTCCTCGATAAATACCCAATCATGATCATTTAATCCTATAGTAAAGTTTCATAACGAAGTACCTGAGAGTAAATAAACTGTACTCCTAGTGCACTGTCTTGGACGGGAAAATATAAGAGGTACAACAAACAAGGGTTGGTAGCTATCTAAACACGTAGAAAAAATAACGAAAATGATTACGAATAGTTATATAAACAACCAGTTCCATGGTGTAATACACGGTTTATTAGAACAGCGGTTTATGGATTAATGACGTCACGTTGTGACGTCAAAACAAAACTTTACTTTCAGTGTACCGTTGCAGCCATACATAGGAGAACAATGCATCGTAGAGCTCTTCTTTTGCTTAGTGTTCCTTGCACCGTTGTCGCAATATGGCTGTCATTAAAGCTGTTTATAAAGTGGCAGGAGAAGGTAAGTGGAGGAACTCGTGATTGGAATAACGCAACTTGTATATCTTGATCGATCGATCGATCGATCGATCGATCGATCGATCGAGAGAGAGAGAGAGAGAGAGTACTGCAGTCATATTCCAATGTGCCACTGATAAATGTCTTCCAAAATTCCATATGAAAGTTCATCGTCTTGTTTGGTTTGATATCTCATTCTTGCAACTCCTCCCATCCTCTTCCAGCTTTTTCTCTCTGATTGGATTTATTTTTTAATGGGAGCCTTTAATATGAAGAAGTTGAAGACAGTGCTGAAGTGTACATCTATATGGTCATGTATGCACATTTATTGAAATTAAATTAAATGTTAAATATTGTTCAAAAATTTAATACTAAAAATGTATAACCAGAAGTTGTAAATGTCATCACAAATCTTCCATATGAAAAGTACTGATCGCTATAGACTTTTACAACGGTTGCCAGGGTACTATAAAAATGTAAAAGTGATCATGTAAGGCCATTTACTCATCTTAAATTTAAATATTAATTATTGTTCTAAAATTTGATACCGATATAGTTTGAACAAAGTCTATTCAATCCTGATTACTGAATACGTTTTGTTTTGTTACTTTAGATGGCTAGCATTGGTGGCACGTTTGTGTTTTTGCCAGTAACAGACAACATTTTTAGACCGCTCCGATGACTTAAGTGGTTAGAGAGTCTGCCTCGGAAACGGGAGATCGCGGTTCGAACGCCGGCCGAGTCATACCAAAGACTATATGGTACTAGCAGCTGCCTCGCTATGCGCTCAGCATTAAGAGGTTAGTGTTAGGACTGGTCGGACTGGTGTCAGGATAATGTGACTGGGTGGGACATCATGCTGCATGTCTGCGGCATGATGCCCAAGTGGTAGACATCTCTGTATACTTCCACACTGCAGACATCATAGCGATATGACTTGAACATTGTTAAAGCTACATTAAACACACACACACACACACACACGCACGCACGCACACACACACACGTCATTTTGACCACTCTTGTGGACGCTCTACAGATATTATAAACTTCTGAGAGTGACAGGTGTTAGGTGAAGTTGTTTATAATTCTAATTAGCTCTTTGACCATTCAAAGGGAAAGATAATATTATCAGGTACGTAGATAATAATAATAATAATAATAATAATAATAATAATAATGATAATAATAATAATGTGGACTTAATACAGGATAATCTTTAGAAGCTCTAACTGCTTTACAATATTAGATAACACATTAAACATAAACAACGACAAGATTAGAAAAATAAATACCATGAAATTACAAAACAAAATGAAGATGTTAGGTTTACTGAGATGTCATGTATTAGATGGGTTTTATTTATCATACGGAGGTTTCACTAAGTAGCAAACAGAGATGTAGGATTAGGGGCTGATACGGTATGACTCAGAGGTGATTTGATGCATGTTCGTGGGACACCATTGAAGACTTTAGAATATTATCATCAGGTCTATGACAAAGCCAGTCCAAAATGTGACCATGTTTATTCGGTGGGTAGGTTAACTGATTGTTTGAGGTTGAAAATATGAATAGAATCTATGCTTTTTGATGTGTATGGATTTCCAGGACAGTCAAGGTGAAAATTTAAATGTCCAAGAATAATCAGATTGTCACCTATCGAATTTCCTTGCTCCAGGAGGTTAGAAAACTTTTTCAAAAAGAGGGACCCAGCCAGCTTGTTTCATCGACTAGGTGGAAGGCGGTAGAGGCAGGAAAACATGGACTGACATTTGTTCCACAGTGAGTGAGGTTTCGACTAGTTCAAAAGATGTGTGTTCCAAACTGAAAGCTGTAGTGCAGTTAAGACGGTGAATTATGGAATTCTTTGAAATGACAGCAAAACCGCCTCTGCAAGAGTAGGCGTGGAAACAACTTGATGGAGTAACCGGAGGGTGTTAGATCTACACACTTTGGCTCATCGCCTGACAACATTAAGTAAAAATGAATGTTGTCATAGATTTTTAAGTCTAGTGCACAATGTAGTATCGAGCGCCAAGAAGTTGTTATTTAATCCAATTAATGAGGGTCAGTCTCAGCATAACGGGTTCACTGACGAGTATAACACGATGACGTCATGTTCAAAACAAAAAAACAGTTGTAGTACAAGTGGGGCAAACGACTGGGACAAAGTCTAACAGTTCTCCACCCTGAAAAAAGTAAATGAAGAAACACATTCCAAACGAACGGCAAATGCATGACGAAACCTCCAATGCAGATGAACACAGTCAACAAACACATATGACATGAGAAACGGCACAAAAATCCAGAGCAGCTGTCTCAAGCCTGTTAAGCTTTAGCGGCCATTTTGAATTAAAACACCATGAAAATACAAAACAAAAACATGCTGATAATAACAATGGAAGTAAACAGTATTAAGTCCTTAAGTCTGTTTTGTAGTCGAAATAGGTGAGTTTTAAGAAAACTCTTGAAATAGATTACAGTCCTTGTGTCGAAGATACATAGGTAATTCATTCCACGTAGCTGGACCCTGATGCGCAATAGAACGTTGTTCGTATGACTTTTTTTTAGCAATAATATAAAAACGTATTGGTTAAAAATATCTTCGGTGAAATAAACCTTATTTATCTCGGGTAAATTTCGGATACACATTGTATTTGACTTTTTGCAGGAAGTAAATAGGATCAAATGTTTGAAACGTACATTTAAGACGTTGCGTAGTGTCATTACTCTTCGTTATAATTATTGTCGTTTTCAGCTGTCACTGCAATCTGTGACTAGTACTACATCTATCTATACACGTTATTTCTGAAAAGCATCCTGAAAACTCTTTTGACATGGGCTTCTTTAAACTGTCATATCGTCTATTTCTCAGTTATCACAGGCACTGCATTCCGCTCACCAGCGAAACTTCAAGGCTTTCGTTCTGTAAATTTTCGGCACACGAGAAGAATAGCCAGATGTTGGTTGACCTGCAGGGGTGACAGTTGTTGAATAATCATCTGCTACTCAAATCTCAAATATAGTTACAGATATATTTTTCTATCATGCAAAAGGAAAAGAAACCCCCAACACATTAAACAACCGAATAAATATTTAAGACATATTACTGTAATGGTTATTGACCCGTAAGTCAGCTTGTTGGTTTGAGTCTGAGCAACCCTGAAAGCGACCTCATACGCGTTATGGTGAGTTATCTCCCCTGTAGAAAGACTATTCAGTGTCATGACGCGGTAAATTTGGCGGTAAATTGCTATTTGGAGAAAACCGTCGGTTTTGATAACTGTATCACACTCAACTTGTATCGAATTTTCTGCGATCTTTTCTCTGCAATGGCTTTAAGGTAGAATGTGGAGATTTTGATTAATAAAGTAGGAGGAAAAGGCCAGGAATACTTGGCTTACATAGGACGTGCACAGGACTGATTACCATTAACATTCTCGTCTCTTGCGAGTCTGAAAGAGACTTTGAGGTAATCGTACCGATACTTCCCAAACTGGTAAGTGTCTCGCGGACGAAGATCTCGCCAGATGTGCGAAAAACGGTCTTGTAACATGTTAGGTATTGAAGAAAGAAAAAAAAACAAAAAAACAGTCGCCTGCGATTTGTTGCTAGTATTTGGTGGAAATGGTCGAGGACGCTCAGATTGGACCATTTTATATTACATTGTAGCCCGTGGACGACATCTCAGTGAAAAAACATTTGAACCGCTATACACAGTTTGTTCTTTTTTATTTTTTTTTTTTATCCCTGGTGTTTAAATGAATTTTAATATGTTATCAGAGCAAGAAGTACGCTCCAGCCCATGTGCGGAGATGATGGACTACAATTTAGACAACACAGGAGTCATAACATTTTGGCAGCGATATATTTTGAAAGAGGCTGAGCTGTGTGGAACGTGTAACAAAACCATTTAACAACATGGCGGAAGTTTTAACATTACGATGGCCTTGATTTATATGAGGGTGAGTTGAATGCATACTGTCCTAATAAACGGGAAAAAGAATGAATGAATCTATTAGAGTTCGTGAAAAGGAATACTCTTCATCTTGTTGTGCATCCATTTGCATTAAAGCACTAGATGTAGCATTTGGTACCATTCGCCACTCCATATCATACCATCTATCACAATTTCGCAGTGGCTCGCCGATAAGTGGATAAGTTTGATCACCCAGGTGAAACATTACATACGCACAGTGTAAAACCCCATACTGAAAGAGCCAATTACTATTGTCTTGTCGTCCTTGGTAATCAAATGAGAGTGCCTTATTAGATCATGCATTTTCAGATTTCTTTGAGAATAATGCTTGTTGGTGAACTATAATGTAAGAATTTTAACAAGAACAAATGTTCAGACTGATCCAATATATATATATATATATATATATATATATATATATATATATATATATATATATATATATATATATATATATATATATATATATATATATATATATATATTTGCTTGAAGGACCAGCCTGAGTAAATGTTTTGAGAGCCAAAAGTTTCGTAAACATAGGCCGTTCTTTAACATGCACCCTAAATATTTGTCTTTTAGCGGCATCCGAATCAGAAACTGAGGGTTAGAGGTCTGATCCACTATCTCAGATCTTTCAAAGCTGTCGCAAGCAAGGCCCAGGAAGTTGATGAAGAGGAAGAAAACGAAGAGGGAAAAGAAGTAAACGACGTGAATGAAGAAAGTCAAACGTGTAAGGAGTTTCAATCTTTAGATCTGTGTACCACACATGAGTACAGTTCAAATGATGCAAACGAAGACATGACAGATTACACAACGGAGTCTACGTCTTCCTCCACTGTATATCAATCCAGTAGTGACGGTAGGAGCACATTAAATAGTGCCACAGAAAGTGTCGACAATCTGAACGACTCGGATAGTGATGATAATAATGGGCGACTGCATCCAAAAATACCATTCGACAGTGATGCTGAAATGCTTTTCAGCAATTCAAACTCTGTTGCTAAGAAAATTTTGAGAGCATCTTCTTCCGAAGTATTTTATGAGTGTTTGGGATCTCCTGTGATACGTCCGTATCACGTGACACCGACCACAAAACCCGTGACCCCACCAAGTCGAGCTTTCAGGCAACCAATTGTGAAGGACTATGAAAACTCCATCAAAGTACGCACATGTTACGGATCTGGTACCGATACAGAGGCAGCCCCTGGCATTCAAATAAACGAATCGGTTCGAGACCTTTACGACAGTTATCACAACATCGTTACACCAAACAAACCTTACACAGAGCCAATAATCTTCAGCTAGCTCAGTCCATGTCGCTTTCTTCTGTTTGACAACTAGAAGTGATTCATTCGTATTTATTGTGGATATTTGTAAGTAATGAAAACTATAGTTTCCTGTGACTAGCTCAAACTTTCGAATCCATCTGAGCACAATGGATGGTGAATGATAGCCAAAAACAGGATGATAATGATTCAGCCCCTCCCATCACGAAAAGACCGACAAAAATTTCGCCGCTTGGACACTAAAAGAAAAACAAAGAATGTATATAAACTTTAACTAATAAAAAGCTGATACTTATAGTGTACTCTTGTTTATAAATATATATGATTCAAGTGGTCCGATATCAGGGATTTATTTTAAAACCTTTGACTGAGTATCAAAAACTTTGAGTGCTGTAATCTCTTCATTCAGTATGTAAAGAAGAGTCTCCTTACAAAAAAAGGGTTAATTGTTAATTTAATACATTTTGAAGGCAAATTCAAGTCTGCAGTAAAAATGTGACGTAATAATGTTTTTCTTTAGCAAATTGTCATTTTCTTTAGGAAGAAGTTTCAAAATATCAGATGCATAACAGAATAAAAGGGTTTCAGTTGGTGACTCCACTCTCACTACTACCAAGCAATCTTACAATGGCGGCTAACTAAAAGCGATACTGCATATGGCTGATAGATTTTGTCTTGCGATATCAATCGACTATCTCATCTGTCTTTGGAGTTTCTATTCTCGTTCTGGTTCTATATTTGTTGTTGTTTGCATTTTATTTAGTTTACGTTGCATTAGATAATGATGATAATGACGATGCCGACGACGGTGGTGATGGTGATGTTGGTTGTGATGATGATGACGATTATGATGACAGTAGTCTCTTTTGTGAATGTTGTGATTTTGTTGTTTTAATTTTGTTTTCAAAACTTCAAATCGGGATCTAATGTAAATGATGTTCCATTACGACTATGCTCTCTCTCTCTCTCTCTCTCTCTCTCTCTCTCTCTCTCTCTCACACACACACACACACACACACACACACATATATGATCGTTAATTAAGTTACTAAATATTAGTAATACTTTTAATGTACTAATTATATTAGCAATACTTTTAATGTACCTCATAAACTATAACACATAATAATTTGTCAGTTTTAGCAATGCTGTGCTTGCATTCGGAAAGTATTATCATTATTAGATAAACTAACATACAACATAAGCAGGGCTTTAAAAAAGTATCGGAGTACTTTTTCAGTTAGTACCATTAGTCAATAACGATGAAATGTGATCCACATACATTTTTACATTTATTTTCTCCCTTGGTTTTAGGGTTGGGATCCTTGGGTTAGAGTTAGGCATTCTTGCTATTGATTTAAAGGAAATTGTGTATTCTTTAGAATTAGAGGGTTTGGGTTTCTATCTTTGGCTGCAGTGCACAATGAGTAATCAGGCAGGAAATTGACTCTGTGACGCACGGTACACTGCTTTGTTTGCAGTCTATCCTTTCTATAAATGCCAGAGAACCTTGGACAAGAACTTCACTGTAAAGTTGTCTAGGACTTACTTTGGATTAAGGTATGATGCATTTGTTTTTGGTCACAACGGAAAGCTCAGTACTGAAAAATAAATGTAGAGAACGAGGTATCGTTTTCATTTGAACTTAGTAAGCAACTGTTTTAGCTTTCTTGCCTATAAGAGTATGCTGTGTCGTCAGCCTTAACACTTTCTTTCCTTCCAACTGTAACATTCTGCGAATAAGATAGAGGCGCTTAAGTAAAACTAACGTGTGAAAGTCTTGAACCTGGAAAGCATTCCGTAGATATCATTTACATCCACAATTTTTCTTTCGAAAATGTAATTTTTGTCAGAGTTTAAGACTGAATCCTAAATCTTTTGCTAGCTGAATGTTTGATGGGCAGAGTTCAAGTTCTATTGTACTGATCATTTTGCAGAGAGACCGGAGATTTTTTAAACATCAGGAAGTGAATGAACATTCCTCAGACTGTGATAACGATTCTTCAAAACTTCATTATGATGAGGCAGTAGCCACTTGTCCTTTGAACTTGACGGATTTGAATTATGAATCAGAATGTCCTGGACAGAATGCTGTTACACACGATACTGCCAAGTCAGAAGGTCAAATGCAGAAGAATGTAACTGACTTTGAGGGTAAGTCTCTCCGAGATTCCATGGCGATTACGAAGAGGGGTCACAAAATGAAGAAGCTGCTGTCCGACCAATCATCAAAGCAACATGAATGTACGCAAAACGTCTCCTTGCAACGTGAAAGTCCTGATGGGTCTGAGACACAAAGTGGTAGGTTCTCTCCCAAGGAAATGAGCAATAATAGAGATCGTCTGACCAGAAGACAGAGATGGAGAAGCGTCAGAGACAAATTACCTTGTTCCATTATATGAAATATTCCTTCTCTCAAAATAGTAATATTACATTTTACACCATCAACCAGAATTTTTTAGACGATGTACAACTGCCATCAAAGCAGGAATCTTACATTTACAGCATGAACAAGAAGCGTTTAGACCATATACAGTTTCTGAGTTGTATTTCCATACAGAACCAGCTGAGGTATACGGAATGGAATGCTATATTGCATACGGAATGCTTTACTGCACACGGTATGCTTTATTGCATACGGAATGCTTTATTGTATATGGATCGCTTTATTGTATATGGAATGTTTGTTTGGATACGGGTTGCTTTTTTGAATACGGAATGCTTTATTGTATATGGAATGCTTAATCGCATACGGAATGCTTTATTGTACATGGATAGCTTTATTGTAATATGGAATGCTTGTTTGCACGCGGAATGCTTTATTGTATACGGAATGCTTAATCGCATACGGAATGCTTTATTGTATATGGATTGCATTTTTAAATACGGAATGCATTATTGCAAACAAAATGAATTATTTTATATGGAAACAACCATAGTTTAAGAAAATGTAAGACAAAAGTATAATTAAACTTTACAGAAATTGCGAAATAAATTTATATTGCAATAGATGTCTATGGACTTGTTTCTACGTTGCAATGTATAGTTCACATTTACTAAGAACCTTTCTGGATAATATACAAAGATTCTTCCTAATATCTTAAACATCCTCAGATTATCAGCTTGGAAAGAAAAACTGGATATCTTAGCATTTAAGAATGAACCGAGAAAGTGATATATGAAACACTGTCAGATTATCATGGATATAAGCATATTCAGTTTCATCTGTCTGAATATTTGGTTTTAGTTCAAGACCTGGCAATAAATACATGCATATTGGCATGTGACTGTGAGGCTAAGACTGTGAAAGTCATATGATGTCTCAAGTATGTAGCCCTTGAGATGACCATGCCCTTAACTTTGCAGATAGGATCTTGATCTCAAGATACACCATCCAAAATATCTTATTTTCATTAACTACAGTCCAACTATCCACATTCAGACGTTATGAGTTAAAGACAAGTTTAATTAGACTACGTTGAAGGACTTTAGAATAATAAAATGTTAGTAAGCTTCACGCGTGAGATTTATCTTGTTGATGAGACCATGCTATTGATACATATGACAGGTACGTGATACACCCTCAAGCTATAATTTTACAGGTGTAAACATTTCATTATATGATCTAGAACAACAGCTTCTGGGTAACATTTAGGGCACCCAAACATGATACTGACCCTCGACCCGAGACCTGGCCTTGTAGTTTCCAAGTAACAACATTAAGCCATGATGTACTGTTATACTAAGATTTATGTCTATTGCTGCTTTCAAAAGTTACAAGTTACAGCTCCAAACTAAAATAGTAATCTCGACCTTTGACATTCAAATGAAACCCATGAAAGTGTCAATTTGACATCCTTGTCTTACATATGTGTAATAGTTCACCAAAATTTCACTACTTCTGTCAGAGTCAGAGTTACAAACAACACACTTAAATTAAATGTAAATTTAATATATGATAGCTCTGATATGAATTATAAAGCATCATTCATTCGGTAGTCTTGTTTCGGTAAACCTTACAAGCAAAATTATACTGCAAGATTTTGTAGAAAATTACATGAACATTCATATACAATTATTCCATATTTTCACCAAGAAGCACTTGGGCAGTATCACTTATACAGTTATTACATACACTTTACATACAGTATGTGCAGTTTCATATTTTTGATATGAAAACATGTTAACTTTATGCGATTCTGATTGGTCCAAATAAGCCGATGAAATTCTTCTACAGTTCTCTCTTTTTTTATTGGCTGCTATCGTGGGAAAAATTTCCTACCCCGCCTTCTGGAACGTTTTGTTTTTACTATTACTATCAACATTTTGGCGGCCATTTTTATGATTGCTTGGGTAACCATCTACTTCAGTGTAATCCGAATTGAGATATAGGAAAATACATTGAATTACTGTATATACTCACGTATAAGCCCGTTCGCGTATAAGCCGACCCCTCAAACTGAACAGGTATAAACTACTAAAAAGTGCATGACCCGAGTATAAGCCGACCCACAACCCCGAAAGATCACAAGATGCACGCGGTCAGTTCTAAATGCATTTATTTAGACAAACTTATATTTACAAAAATTGCACGTATACTTAACTCGGGGTTGGAATGTATGATCATTAAAAAGAAATGGTATAAAGTCGTTTGAAAAAGTAATTTATTTAATTTTCTGTTATTGTTTAGATTTGTGTATAATTTGATCGAACGATGACAAGAATTGAGCAATCGCGAGTTGCTGTAACACTAACTCTCCGTTTTAACTCAATTTTTGTTTGTTTATGCATTGCATTGGACATTTTATATCAGTGCACCAGTAATTACGTTTTTATTTTGCCTTGAAATTGTAAATACCTAACTCATTAAAATGTGATCCCAGTATAACAACACAACGAACAACAATACGGTTTGATTCAACGCTCGCAATTAGGCTACTGAATGTATTTACATACGGCGCCACCGCATGTACATTGTAGGTTTGAACACGCGCTGAATGAAGTACATCCCTTGGAGATGAATCATGGGCACCACTGCAATAAACTTTAATATCTCCAAAATACAATAATGAAGTTTCAGAAATAATGCTTTGAAAATTATGCCAATACCGTAAAAGCTGATCTGTAGTTTGCTTTGATGTAACCGACCTTACACCATACCTGTCAACTCTCATACAGGGAGTTAAAAAACAACTCCCGACTTTTGGGGTTGCAGAGAACTCCAGATTATTACATTATGTCTTCGATTTTCATATCTCCTAAAAAAAAGAAAAATCCTACACATATATATCGTATGCAATAAATGGAAGCCATGTTCTGTTGTATCACCTGTGAATATTGTTCTGACGAAATAATTACTTTACTAGAACGAATTCGCTTCTTCACTAAATAGAATGTTAAGTTTAAACACATTTCACATAAATTTATGGGTTTTTTTTACCTCTACAACAATACAAAAATCAGAAAATAAACCAGGAACAAAAATTAGACCACAACAATACAATTGTCGACAATGAATTTCAATCGCAAGAATGATCACTACGAGTGCTGTAACTCCATATGCTATAACGCCATTCCCACTAAAGAAACGTACACGAGTGAACACCCGACATTCTTATACCGTATATACGAACCTAAAGGTCCATTGTTAAATTAAAAGAAGGAATGAAAATACACATCACACAGCATATGTGTCCTGAAAAAAACTAATTTAGAATACGTTCGTTTTATAGTAAACAATACTAAATGCCTTACAAGTTGACAATATGGGAATAAGGTCGGATATACAAAGAGGGGAAAATAGGTGACACATGTACAGAAGCAGGGAGGGTGAACAGATCACTTTCTAGAAGATAATAATTTTTGAAAATAAAGCTTCCTATGAAAATGAAAAATATAAGGTCAATAACGCCAAATTGAAGCCTCTAACCGACCGAGGTCTCTCTAATTGGGTTAGCTCATTTTGTTACTTTATCTTTGACGTTTGTGTTTTCGTTTTGTATACGTGTTCGTTTACTTACCCAGGCACTCACTCGAGGTCGTCACCCTTCCTGCTGCTCCAGTGTGGTGTAATTAAATCATTATTATATCAATAATGGAATCTCACACAGCTAAACTAGCCCGACAGCAATAGAGGAAATTAAGAAATATCTTCCGGTCCGTGATTCTGTCAAACAAAAATTACAAGAACGTCAGGAGTCTCAGGTGGAGTTTACAGAAGGTGCAGAACAGTTATTTAAACCAATTATCGAACCAACAAAAAATTATTACAGCAACTGAAGCAACACAAATAGCTCTTGAGACATTGCCTATTGATATTGCTGGGCGTCTTCAAGCAACTCAACCACCACCCGGTCAACCTCCTCGACCACAACATGAAGATCAGCCACAACCTCTGCCAAGAGTCAGAATTAACATCATAGATAAATTTATACCTGAAGGTATTGCCGCTATCAATGATCAAACCAAAATACTTGATATTTCCGCGTTTGGATATCGTGATAGAGATAAGTATGTAAAACACGAATATGTTAAAACTATGAGATCTACCGATTGGATTAGGGATGTATATCGCATCGTTACTGATACTCCGCAAATCTGATCTGCGGAAGATATTAATAATTTTGATATTTTTAACCGGGCAGTAGAGGAGTATATTGAGCAAGTAAAACAAAAAGGATACAAAAAGAGGAAGAAATGAAGCAGAAACTTGAAGAAGCTAAACAATCAAGGAAAGAAAAAAAGAAAACGAAATGAAGTCGAAACTTAAAGAGGCTGAACGATCATGGAAACAAAAAGAAGATTTGAAATCTGAAGAAATTAGACGAAGGAGGGAATTACGTTCTCCAAATAAGAAAGAAGTAAAAGCTGACCCCGGTGCAACTGGAAGTACTTTTGGCACGGGTACCAAGGAAAGTGGCTTTATTACTCCATGCCCCAATAACGTCCTTGCCGATGTTGAACGATTAGAAGTCCTGATTGGCGGAAAATGAGCGGACAATAATTCCCCAGAAATCATTAATGAAGCAGCTGCTATTTGTCAGAGATTATTTACAGGTGGTATCATGGATATTAATGTTTATCGGTCCCTCATCGATGAAATTGTTGATGATTATTAGCGCAGTGATTAAGGGTATACAATTAGATCAGTGACAAGAAAATAAGATGATCATACATAATGCTCAACGTGGACCAATCATGGGCGGGGTGATAAATTCACGATTACTTGCGTATAAATCGATTTACGGGGATGGACTCGGTGATGTTGTTCAGGGTCTATTTAGAAGGACAGCCCCAAAAGCAATACTGATTGCAAAGCAACTGGGAATGAAAGTTATTGATGTTGTTCGTGATAAAGGTATTGGTGCTGTTGGTGATGTTGCTAGCAAAGCATTCTCAGCAATCAAGGATAGACTAGCACGATTAATACGCAGACCGTAAGCAGTCCGACCTCAGCCAGTAAAATTACCCAGCACTGAAGTGATGCCTGAAAATGTTAGTAAAATATAAATCAAGCTACAAATCAAAAACTACCAGAGTTGGCTGGTGTACCCATGTCCGAAAAAGAAAAAAATATAACTGCTAGTCCGATAGCAGGAAGTGGTCTTCGTGTTAGACGATAGCAAGTATAATAAAGATGTTCAAACGTGTATCTGATCCAGCATTCGACATGGATGCGCCAGTTCTCAAGGATGAATCTGTGTGCGATTATCAGTATTATTCTTATGACGCACGCATACCTAACGCACGTTGAAGAATCGAATTTCAGGTTCAGGATACAAGTAGATATTTCTTGCCCGGTGAGGCATTTATTGAGATCGAAGGTAGACTTTTGAAAGCACATGATATAGCATACGGAATTGGTGATAGAGTTGGTTTTGTTAATAATGGCTTCATGGCGTTATTTAACAGTGACGCGTATAGCATCGACGGACGAAATACTGAATCATGCCTGGAAAACGTCGACGTTGCCACGACGATACTTGATCTTGCAAGATACAGCGATGATTACTCGAGATCAGCTGGTCCATCAATGATGTTTTCAAAGGATATCACTGATCATCCAGAAAGCAGAAACGTGACAATGAATGCAGCTGGAACTGAAGTTGCATCAATGAATGAAAATTTCAATCAATGTTGAACGGCGATGAAGAATTTTCATGTGTGATTCCACTATCACATATATTTTAATTCTGTAGAAATTTTAGAAAAGTTATATTTGATGCTAAACACACCGTGGTTCTTGTCAGAAAAGCCACCGACAATGATGCAATATAGCATGCTGCTGCCGTTGATGCAGGTAAAACAATACTAACAAAACTTTCGCTGTGGATGCCGGTAATAACTCCATCACTGGCCGAAGAACAACGGTTACTTTCTTTTATGGATCAAGGTGGTAAATCAATATTGTCATGGTTTACGATGACCACAGACAGTATTCAAAGTAATGTTGCTGGGTTATTCACATGGCAGATAGCATCACAGCAGGGGGTGTCAGCACCACGACATATATTCATCGCATTTCTGGAAAATGCCAGAGTAGATTCGCAGGAACGAAATCCAATGGTGTTTGACACGCTTGGGATTATTGAAGTTTCTTTGAGGATAAATGGACATCAAGAACCTTCTGAAGATATATTATTGAATTTTGAACACAATCATGTTGCATTTGCTTATCATCGGTTGATGACATTTATGGGGCGTGATCAGAATGTTGATTCTGGTTTGCAGAATCTCAGCGTGATTTCACAACATTATATCCGATCTATTATTTCTCACTGGAACACTTGGATTTGCTCAGACAATCAGTCGTTGACATACATTTCTGAGCTCATGTAGCACGAGTACCTGCTGACATACCTGGTCCACCAGCTATTCCTGGTGGTTATAAAACAATCGCTGTTATACTCTCAGATAAAACAATGCTACTTGAAGGTGTTGGTGGACGAATGAGAGTTATTGATGCCCCAGTAGAAAACATGTAAATGTTTTCCAAACATATAATTAAATCACTCATGATATTATAATGTCATATCATCATGTTAGTGTTACTCTGACTCCTGGTCAGATTAAAAAGCTACAATCAGCATAAAAAAAAAGATTGTGCAATACAAATATTACTGAAATCAGAACAGATCGCAGGTGGTCCAAATAAACTATCACTGACAGGACGTCAACTCAGGCACTTCAATGACGCCAAACGATCAGCTACTGGTGTTAGATTTAATCTTTCTGCAGGTGCCATTAAAGATGCAGTCAAGACGGGTGGTATATTTCCATTTCTTGCAGTATACCAGCGTTGATAGCCGCTGAAGCCCCAGCTGTTGCAAAAGCAGCTGCACTTGGTGCTGTTAGAACTGCTGCTGGGATGGCAATAAAGAAAGCAACAGGACAAGGAATAAAAACTTCCAACAAAAAAAAAAAAAAACATCAACAGGGAAAGGTCTAAGAACTGCCAGGAACTCAACATTCGTGGTACGGTCAATCCACGGGGAAGGGTCTAAGACTTCCCGGGACAATTCGTTGATCCTTCCCATGTCCAATTTTGATCTACTTGATGAAGCTAAGCGATTAAACATCAAAAACTTCAACGGTGTCTTTACGCGTGATCAATTACTAAAACAACCAAACAATGTTGAAACTGGTATCATTAATCTCGATGGAAGTTCTGGTCCTTCCACCAATGGTGGAAGGGGTACTCACTGGGTTGCATACGCGATTGATCCACGTGGAATTGTTTATTTTGATTCGTATGGACTGGCACCACCAAAAGAAATTTTAAAATATGTGAGCAGGATGCAAAGTATTCCAATCTGGTATTCAACATTACCAACACAGACAATGACCGATCCGCCAATATGTGGCCGTGAAGTACTCGCTGTACTCGACGCTGTGTCATCATCAGGAAAACCACCTCATAAAGTCGTGCACGAGTATACCACCAGCAGGCATAGCCGTCCACCGTCGTTTTAAATAGATCTTAGTAATACACAATGGTAGATATTTACGGAAGATCTGCTCGAGGTAAACCTCAAGGCGACTTATCCAAATATGCAACCCTTGACTAGGTCAAGAATGAACTCGCTGATCTTTTGAGTTTCGCAAATGTGGACCAAAATCAAATTGTTGTATTTCAGGATCAGCAAGGACGGTTAAAGACGAGTAATATCCTGTTGACAGATATTATTCTAAAAGTTCCAGGCGCGACCGAAGATAACAGTGGTGTTTGCTAAAAACGGCAAAATTAAAAACTCTGAGGAATCAATCTTAACACTCATGGGAGAAATTGATGGACGTATCAGAAGAATTGGAGATGTTATGTAGAGCGATCTCAATATGAGTAAAAATACAATTATTAATGCGAGAGAACCAAAATCAGACGATGATGTGGCAACAAAAAGATATGTAGACAGCAACAACGCCACTATCAGAACTGAGATCGATGATCGTTTACTATCTGCCGGTGATACAATGACTGGTTCTCTCAATATGGCTAATAATAAAATTACTGGTCTTGGAGAACCAGAATCAAACGATGACGCCGCAACAAAGAAATACGTTGACAATAGCAACCTCCCACTGATGAACTCGTTAATTGCAATCAATGATGGACTGATATCTCTCAGACCTGATTATACTACTCACATAAACGCATTTATAAATTTTCATAGAAACACAAATAGAACCGTTGAGGATTTTTTGGAAAGCCAGCGGTTACTGATATTAAACTCTCTGACATAAAAAAAATTACCGACAGTGTACTATATACAGTAGCGTCTGCATCAACATTATGGTCACCATTCAATGAATCCATCAAACATTGCGCTGAAGTTACCGGCATATACAGGTTCTCAGTATTCGGCGTTACAAAATTTACGATATCTACTACAATTTCACGGCGTTATCCACTAACTGGATCTTCTGGATATATGTTAATGATGTTGGATCAAAACGACGAGGAAACATTTGTGGTGGAACCCGAAGAAAAAGGCACCCCAGTGTTATAATATTGGTGTCTTCAATTAATCGCTAAACTACCACCTACTTAAAGTGTTGCTATTGTATAGTAATTGTAATTTACATAATGAATCAAACCCCAATTGACGTTCAACGTTTTAGATACGAACAAGTGTGTTCGTGGCATACCCAACTGAAAAATATCATCGACGAGTATACAGTAAAACAACAACAACAAAAAAAATAATACCGCAGACGTGTCGTTGTTACTGATATAATTGTATACTCTGCATATGCGGTCATCGCTGGAACAGTAACGGTCATTGGCGTATTGTCAGCTTCATACGTGATAGCATCAGTGATAGGAATTGGTGTTTCAGTTGCAACAGGAATTGCTGGTATTCTTAATATCATCGCAAAAAGATATCCACGTGCGCGGTTGATAAATTACACGAGTATACAGTAAAGTTGCATACAGCGACGCTAGCATACTCCAAATTATCTTCGTTGATATTATCATGTCTCAGCGATGGAATAATATCAGATCAGGAATTCACAGAAATGATTAAGATTTACCATGAGGCAATGGCTGTGTCAGAATCTACGAAAAACGATAATAGACCCCCGGTTTAAATAACCAGGATTTAGAATCAGGGTTTAAATAATAATATCGTCAACAATGACAACGTCATCGCAAGAAATACTAGAGCAGATCGTCGCTAATACAACACCGTTGAAAACCACGACGATATCAACAAGTTCAACTAATCCTGAGTTCAGCATTAGCTTTCAAACTGCGATTCCAGCAAAAGAGATAGCACTAGCACAATTACGAGTGTATCATAGTTGGCCAAATATTAGATCAAAACCATTCGGTGGGTTTCAAGCAAATAATTCACTGGTATTTGCGTATAAAAATAAACCTGATGGAACACCAGACTGGAATGTTATGAATATACCTACGGGCAGTTATCAAATCGAAGAGATCAACGATGAATTCCAGTGCAGAATCAAATCTATCACAGGAAAAGAATCCCAAATAGCTATCACAGTTCACGAGCCAACATTATCAGCGGCAATAGAAATATCAGCTCCAGATTATGCCTTAGATATATATCAGTCGTCGATTAGGACCGTATTAGGATGATCAGAAGTTCCACCAGCGCCATGGACGCCACCACCTGAACCAAAACGAACTGATTTTGTAACTGATAAAAAATATTTTTAAAATTTCTAGAATATCGAAAAAGACAACCATGGAGACATGATAATAAAAAAGGAATTGCTTTATTTACTGAAAGTACAGAGTATCCCAGACCATTAATACCTTTTATCCCAGTGACTAGACTTGTTGATGACAAAGAGACCTTTAGCAAAATAGATTTTAAACCACTTTCCGACGTGATTAAATCTGAAAATTTTCGTATAATTAATGATCTACGAACTTTATTTTCCAGTATATCACAACATTACAGTGATGATAAACGTCAACAGATTATTGAAACAATACATCTAAACTAAGTTGCATCAGACCGCGATTTTGTCAATCAGGCTGTCGTTAAAGTAATAATTAATAATTATTATTTTGGCGATGATCCCACTGGTTTTCCTCCAGTTTTATATAGGAAACAACATAATTACAAAAGCATATTTACCAACATTAAAATTACCTGGATTTAACGCCGACGAGCTGACAAAATCAGTCAATGATATGATCGATGAATACTTTCCCAGTGTCGTCTTCGCATGGAGAAAAATAAACCCACCGACGAACATCCTCAGACATAATAATGATCCATACGGTGGAGGTCGTCATATTTCGCCGGGTATCGTAAATATCACATCGACGATCGCAGTCAATCTTGTATGTGATGCAATTGATGGAAGTTATCAGGTAGATTTTGAAAACTCCAGTCAGACCCAGCAGGGATACATTTTATATACATTTACGCCTCAAGCACCCCCTGGATCCCTGGATTTTTTTTAATTGTATTAGAACCCGTTAATCCGATTTATTTGTGATGTCATAATCCGCTGTTATCACGGATACATTTCAGACTTACTGACCAGCTCGGACGCTTTCTTGATTTAAGGGAGAATTTTTAAATATAAATCTGTATGTAAGATCATAAGATCTACGATCATAGATCTTCATCGTAGATCTAAAACGCCAAGATCAGGATTTTGTAAAATCGAAGTTCTTACAAACAATTATTTATGTGGTATTACATATGTACCAACACGTGAGAGGTTTTGTATACAAACAAAGAGGCACTCAAAGGTGCCGTCAGAACAATCTTGAGACTTACTCACACAGAAAAATTTAGTGTTAATATAATTATTGATGAATACGGTGATGAAAAATTTTTGTTAACGTAGGAACAGTTAAATGAGCTACAGCGAGAACATATTATTACAATTGTATGTGATAGAAATCAAATGCTGAATTATGGACATTCTTGCATTAAATTTGATAAGCTTAAAAATATTAGAATAAATATTATAATCTGATTCTGAATAAATATTATAATCTGATTCTGAAAAAAAAAATGAAGGCTAATTTCTTCAGATTTGATGGGTATATTGCCCATAATTATTAAGATTATCAAACAATTTCATCAAATTGTCGGGTATATTGCCCAAAATAAATCAGATTATTAACCAAATTCATCAACTATTTTATATTTCAGATTTCACAATGATTTTATAGTCATTAATATTATTTCAGATCATCAAATTGACGGGTATATTACCCATAATTTTTCAGATTATTAACCAGATTCTTTGGATTGATGGGTGTAGTACTCATAATTTTTCAGATTATTAGTCAATTTCATCAAACTGACTAGTATATTGCCATAGTATTTCAGATAATCAGTAAACGATTTTATATTTCAGATTTCAGAATGATTTTATCGTTATTAATATTTTTCAGATTATCAAACAATTTCATCAAATTAATGGGTATATTGCCCAAATTAAATCAGATTATCAAACAATTTCATCAAATTGGTGAGTATATTACTCGAATTTATTATGATCTCAGAATTATTTTCAGATTTATTTATTAATATTTATATTTCAGAATTATTTTCATTTTTCAGATTTCAGCTCTATTTATTAATATTTTTTTTATTATTGACCAATTTTATCAGATTTGACTGGTATATTACCTGTAATTATTAAGATTATTAGTCAAATTCTTTAGACTGATGGGTATATTACTCAAATTTATTATGGTTATTAACCAATTTCATCAAATTGACGGGTATATTACCCGTACTTTTTCTGATTACCAACTAAATTCTTCAGATTAATGGGTATATTGCCCCAATGATTTTATCATCGTTTTCAGAATATTGACCAAAAATAAAAAATAAATATTATAATCTGATTCTGAATAAATATTATTATCAGAAATAAAAAAAATAAATATTTTTTTACTACAGTCAGAAATGAATTATTCCCGAGTCACCGGTTTCATAATTTCACTTTGTTTAGCTGTTACCAGTGACGTTGTCACTACTTTCACTTTCACAATCACCACAGTCACTGGTGACAGCGCTTTCATTTTCACATTTACAATGGGTCGTTTCACGATCAGACATAATCTTTCTCAACTTTCTTACACGCGCATTCACAATCTTTTTTGTTTCGTATTCGAGAGACAATTCTATTCTAATTTTCTCAGTCGCGTGTGCGAGTAAAAAATTATTGTTCAACTTGTGTATCTTCGACGGTCGCCAAGGACTGTATTATTGACTGTTGGATTAATTTAATGAACCGATACTCAGCTGCTAATGTATATTTATCCTGGTATCTTTGTTCCCGCAGTGATTCAAAATCACAAATAATTTTTTTAGGATCAAGTTTATCTGAAATTTTATACGTTCATCATGTAATTTTTGAATTGCAGAAATAATAACATTAATATTTTCACAATTCATTATATAATAAATATCTGTTTAAAATGGAAAAAATATTTACACAACACATATTTACAGTATATACAATCTTAATTCTATGGACAGTACAACCCCCATGTGAACCCCTAGATTGCCAAACAACATTCTATCAGGTTTAGAGAGTAATTCGAAATATTTACATATATTTACTGTATATATAATCTTAATTCTATGGACAGCACAACCCCCATGTGAATCCCTAGACTGCCAAACGACATTCTAGCTGGTTCAGAGGATAATTCGAAATATTTACATGAATACTTATATAGATATATACATTTATGTACAGACACAACTCCCATGTGAACCGCTAGATTGTCAAACGACATTCCAGCAGGTTCAGAGGGTGATTCGAAAGATATGTATATATATATATATATATATATATATATATATATATATATATATATATATATATATATATATATACTATATATATACCTATATATATATATATATAAATGAAACATGTATTTACATATATACACTATGTACAAACAGGGCCTTCTCTACGTTCAACAGATTTTTGCACACCCTCCCCAATTATCAACCCCGGTGACACGGTGAGAAGGTGTACTTGTCTGTTGAAGTTTGAGCAATGGGGAGACCCCAATAAAAATAGGCGTCATATTCTATATAAGCTGACCAATACTTGGAAATCCAAAAGTAACTAACACAATGGGCGTGCCTTATTCGCTGTTTGAATTTTTCTTTTCTTCTTAATTATTATCCCTGACAAAATCTAGAGGAAGCAAGAAACCTGACAAAGTCAGAAAAACAAGGATAATCTTTCTTAAAAAAAACAACAAATATATTATTCATTAGTAAATAAAAATTGTTTATAAGATGCAAGTTCTACCATTACCCGACAGAGACACCCCCCGCCCATTATATCAGGACTTTGTCAATGAACATCATTGGACATTGTATTTCTCTGTTTTCTCTATTTTCAGAAATAAATTCTTGTATTTCTTTGAAAATACCGATTTGGTTATATTATTTGCGACAGGATGGAAAAAAATTCACCAAAAAAAAAAAAAAATTCGTTTATGAGCGAAATACTATTGTAATATACAAGAGAGGTAATTCTTTAATCGCTCTATCCTTTACCTGATAGAGTTGTGTCCCTTCATCGTTGCAAACAACTACAATTGAGTCAAGACTGGATTGTCTTTGTCTGTCTCGAGGTACTGAAATGTTATTTTTTGTTTATACTTTGAAAATGCCGATTTGGTTATATTATTTGCGACAAAGTGTATTGAACGCCTGCTAATATCAAAATATTTGCAAGCTGCATATATCGATTGAAATTGTTTTCTTCACCGTTCTCCATGTTCACGGATATAACCGGCCTTGCAAATTTTCTACATCTCCCAGTATCTCCAAATTTGCAATTCTGTGTATTATAGCTCGCAAATTAATCAAAGAATTATCAAATTTTTTGCCGTTGATGTGATCGATCACAAGTCCAGTTTCGATTAATCCGTGGAAACATTCATATATAAATTTATGACAGAGATACACTATTTTAAAGCACGGAATATGAGATACACAGTATTAATAACAGAACCGACTTGCTTTTTTAGTCGACAGTGCCTAATTACACCATCACAAGATGCCTCATGCTTTTTTATAATGTGATGCTTCACAAATTCATTTTGCTCCATTTATATAACAATATTTTTGTCTAGCGTGAAAATCTGGCGATATAGTCTTCGGCGTATTTTATACCAGCAACGTTGTTGCCAGCGTTATTTTTTAAAATCATAATATTGTTTCAGCTCTCTGTACTTTTTACCACCACATTGCACACTCAACTGAGTTTCTCCTCTAACCCCAACACCACATCGTAAACACGGTTTTGGTCCTAGACTCCCTCTTCGCACGCTTTGCCTGTGATATTCACAGAATTCATTTACGCAAGCTTCGTTACAAGGAGTTGTAGAGCCAATCATCAACCACTTAAGATATTCTTTGCTTGAATCATTATATATTATAAACTAAACTTCAATTTAAATATATATTTGCCTTAATTACAACAATGGAGGACTTTACGAGATTATCTGCAATCAAGCCTTCTCAAGCTAGATTCGATCTTGACAGAATACGCCGCCAAGATGACGATTCGAATGAGTTAACGTCAACAAGCATGATATCGCTTATGCCGAGGGATGACAATCTAATCAATCGTATCAGTGAAGCCAAGGAGGAATTTTCTCGACGATGGCGCGGTTCATGTGTGGTCAACATTCAGAATCATGCGCGACACCGAAGGAGTTGTTATGTTACAATGAATGACAAGCGAGCAGCAACGATTATTAATTATCTCGACAATCAAAGATACTTTTTTAGAATAAAATTTATTTTGGGCGACACCGAAGGTATTGACGACACCTGGTTTATCCGTGACAAACGTGACCCGTTTCGATTACATCACACTGGAGATATTGTAAAGTTAAGTAAAAATTCCAAATTAGGAATACTGACTGCTATTGACAGACCATATTATGAACGAACGTATCCTGTGACTGCAGTTGTTTATGCAATGTATCCGCTGAATGATAAGCCTAGCGTTGATGATCCCAAACCGATGAAATATTCGTCCTTGACTTTGTCAAGATTGAGCTGTGTAGCTGAGCGAGTTACAGAGCACTCTGCAAACGTGAAACGAGGAAATGGTTTAATGGATATGAGACGCGAAAAAAATAAATAAGTGGTGAGAAACAGTTAAAGATATTGGAGCGTCTATCAAAGGCGTTGCCGAGCTTGAAAAAAATTAAAATTTCCGATAAGGGTGAAAACAATAATCAAAGAGATTTTATACGAATCAACATATAAATCGAAGGGAGTTTCGATAGAGATCATTGATCATAACGCGCACGCGTGGACGAACGACGTGACAATGTTTCCACGAAACATAACTGTTAAATTTTATGACGGTGATATTTTTGATTTTATAAATGAGGTTAGTAAAAACGATCCTATATCTGTATGGTTGTTTCAAAGTTCCGAATGTGGAAATCATGATAAGTTTGTGCGACCTACTGGAGATATTTATCGTACAGAATCCCAACACGAGAAAATGAAAATTCTTGCGTCAAAATATACCGATGAAGCTGAACAATTACTCAGTAATTGTTTTACCGTTCCGTCAGTTGCTGCTCACTTTACTCAGGAGAATAATTCATGGGCGCCGACAAGATCGGAATTTCTTGAAAATGTCCAACACAGTTGTGTCGAATACGGACACGGCGGATTGTGGAATACTAAATACGATTGTAAGGATGTTATCTCAGTTGATATGGTTGCATGTTATCCTGAGAGGTTTCTTGGAATGGGAGAATGTGCTGAATATATTAAGAGATTTGGACATCCAACACACAAAATGACCAGAGTTGCGATAAATGGACCCTTGCTAGATTTTGATTTAACCGGATTTGCATGTATTGAATCATTCGAGTTTCCACGTAATATTCACCTGATTGTTTATGTTTGGTTTGGTCGTCATTTTTCAGATAAATGTTGGGCTCTAACAGTGCTATTACAATATATGCTTGATCATGGAATTTTAAAATCGTTAACCGTAAGTGAAGCAATAATATCGTATCTACCACAGAAACAAGTCTGGTTATCAAAACCCGACAACGGAGTTGTAGTTGAAAGATCTATTCTAGACGAAATCATTGAGCATGATTCCGATCAAATTGAATACGAAAATAAACTTTCAAAAGATCTCGGCAGAAACATAATCGGTAAATTTACTCAGGGTGGTTCAATTGATCATAAACGACATTGTACAAGATTAATCATCGACAATGCCGAACTCGATTTTATAATCGCTGATACAACAGAGAAAGGCACATTTATAAGCCGGAATAATGCTTATTCGTCGGATGGAACTAAATTAGCTACAATTGTGAGTTTTATTGATGGTGACTCACCGCAGTTTACTCATTTAAGATCTTCGATGTTAGCGTATGTTTCGATAAATTTATTATCGATGATAAACAGATTTTCTGATACCGCGGTTAGAGTTGCCACAGATTCAATTTATATAAATAAAATATACATAGAATTGTTAAAGATTGGTACTGATGCATCATGGGGCGAATGCAGAATAAAACGAGAAAAGATTCTTAGTTATTCTGAATCTGTCGACGTTGAAATTAAGGATATATACCACAAGAATAATCAAATGTCACAATTATCATCAGCACCATCGTATATGATCCCGTGGCCAGACATAAAACCGTTTATCTCAATGGATGTGGTGGTTCTGGTAAAACAACGCGTGCAGTTGAGTTATTCCGGAATCTTGATATGATTGTGTTAACACCCACTCACAGACTCGCCAGAGAAATGAGTGAACGTGGAGTAAAATCTCAAATTTATCATAGTTTCTTTAGATGCTGCGAAGACGCATGGACCTGAACGAATGGGTGAAAAATATATTCCTAAGATCATTCTTTGGGATGAAATGTGCACGGTATCTGTGGAGGTATTAAAAATATTTCTTGATTGGGTGTTGACAAAAAATACTGCTGTGATAATGTGTGGCGATCTTGGTCAACCACCGCCTTTTGTTGGATCATCTCCGCATGAATGGCTGAAAACATTTGTTGATTATTATGAGGAAATAAAGGATGATTACCGAGCGCTTGATCCAGAATTAAGAGAGCTTAAAAAATTAATCAGGCTACAACCAGATAAAGTTCAGTATGAAATAATGCATGTGATAATTTCAGAAACTCCTATGAATGACTTTAAGAATATGTGGAGACCAGATGATTTGATAGTTGCAAGTAGAAAGATAGTTCGTGATACACTACAACAATTATTTCTGTTACATAAAGAAAAATATTCAATTCTACCTGTACCATTGTGGTTTTGCCCAGCAGATACGCGACGACACAATATCGATGTTGAAATTCCTGGACGAGACACCGGAGGTGTCTGGGAGAAACAAAATCTTGTACTAAATGATATTGTTTTAGATCCTGTGAGTGCTGTTGAAAACGCGTTAACGATGGACAAAACTCCATGGACACTAGGATATGCTATAACGATTCATTCGTCACAAGGATTAACTGTTTCCGATACAAATATTTGGATTGTCGATGATCGGATCGAATGGTCAAATTTAGTTTATCTCGCAGTGTCTCGAGTCAGAAGAATATCTCAGCTGCGGAGGGTTATCATAGACTTCACAGTAACTACCGGCGACACCGAAGATGTTGGCGATGATGTAATAAGAAAAAAAATAGCTAGTTATAAGCAATGTGACAAAAAAAAGCGCGATTTTGATCTTGATATTGAATTTATCAAGACATTGAAACAACGACATAATAATCATTGTGCGAGTTGTAACACAGTATTGTTGTGGCAGTATTCGAATAATAATCCAAGACAGCTTACCGTAGATAGAATTAATAGTAGTCTTGGTCGCACACGCAAAAATTTGATGCTGACCTGTCTTGAATGTAATCGACGTCGAGGAGCCAGTTCACAAAAGTGAAGGTGGTGGTAATTGTGTATCTTCAGGAATTACTTGTAATTGTTCGCGTACAAATCCACGTTGAGGACAGTTGAATCTAGTCTGTAAATTGCAGGTCTACCCGTGGATCTTACAACGCTGGAAACTGTATGTGTGGTCACACTCCAAATAGGATCAGTTGCTCTTTTTTTACCACCTTCAAGTTCACCAGGTTCATAGAAATATCTTACAGTCACATTACCCAGTACTGGTTGTTTTCAGAAGGAGTCATGTCGTTGTATTGGTATATATTTTTCTTTGTGATCGCATTAATGGGTTTCATAGAAGTTGCACGAGTAATTTCATTTTTTAACGCAGCTATCACACTTGGTAACCTTGCAACCCATTCACGAGATCTCATATCTTTCTGAACTTTGTTCAAGGATATTTTCTCCACATATCGATATCCAAATAACCGCTCAGCAAGTGTTCGATTAAATCGTTCAACGATTGCTGATCACGATGAATTGCGGTATGTCCTCGTCTGATTTTGACGTTATGTTGTTTCATCATCGACGTTACTGCACCAAGAAATTCTTTGCCAGGATCAACCTGTAGTAGTTGTGGCCATCGTAGACTGCCACGTTGATAAATTCGTTCAAACGCAGATGCAACTTCAGTTGCTGTTTTAGATGATAGCGGCTCGGCTTCTTTATACCTACTTGCAACGTCAACGACAGTCAACGCGTATTTGCATGTGCGCGATTGACGTGTACCAGTTTTAATAGTATCATGAGGTAAAAACAAAATGTCTGCCTGATGAACTTCATTGGGAATGCTGACATCAAAATGTGCTTACTGAATGTTTTAGGTGATGGTAGATAAATTTGCCATATTGCCTGTCGTGCTAACCAATTCGCAGCAACAGAACGTGAGATACCTGCTGCATCAGCAAGTTTACTAATCGCTGCTCTACCCCTACAATATCCTTTTTGGGCTATACTAAACCGATTCCATTGTATAATAATAATCGGTTGATTAATTACCGGCCCCTAGCACCAGTTTACCTTTTATCGCAGATTTTACTTGAAGCTAGCAAGTTTTTCTGCGACAGATTTATTTTTTATGGAATTTAACGAGTGAATCAACCTCACGTCCGCAATATGTCGCTGTTGGAAATCTTTATTTTTATACGTAACATCATGAATGTGGCATGCTTGATCAATCGCATTTATTGGATACTCTCCAGGTCTTGGTTGGTCTCGTTCGTCAAGTCAGATATCAAGTCGAGTTCCAGGACCACAATAATTATATCAAGGAAGATGTTTTTCTCCAGGATACTCAGCCCATGGAGCTCCTGGTAATTTTCCCAGTGAAGCAGCGATATCACCACCTGTCTTCATACGAGACGAAACAAATTTGTATTTTTTTTTACCACATTTCACACACTTGCATGTAAGTGCACGCTATTTATTTTTTGTTATTATTGTTGTTAATCCACTGGTGGGGGTGGGTGCTCTGCATCGAACACAATATAAATCCATATTATTTATTATCACTGATTGCTCAGCGACACTAAAGCAAGAGCCAGTCAGTCATCATCCAGCACTACCAAATTCTATCAAAGCAATTATCATAGGTCCATCTGGGTCTGGTAAGATGCAATTGTTGCTTAACCTGATAATGAGATGGCTCAAGTGGGATAAGTTGTATTTAGTGGCATAATCTGTAGATGATCAGCGATGCTACGAAGTCCTTAAAGATTTTAATGAAAATGCAAAATTGTTGGACAAGGACGGTAATGATATTATTGATTTTATCACCGACATCAACGATGCTCCATCTGTGGATGATCTCGATGGATGTTTTAATAATCTCATAGTATACGATGATGCAATGCTAGACAAACAATCAAATCCAGCTCGGATATTTTCCCGAGGCAGACACAAAAACACCGATATTATATATGTTACTCAGCGATATTCACAAATACCTAAAGTGATCAGAAATAACTGCAATCTTCTGATTGTCTTTAATGATGTTGATACCCACACACTAAGAAACATTCATCAGACTTGGTGTTCAGGGGACATGGATATAATTAAGTTTAAAAACTTCTTCTCAAAAGCGCAAGCGATTCCTCATGGATTTATCACGATAAATTTACACGATCCTCGGTCGCGATATCGCATAGGTCTCGATACAATTTTTGGTTGAGAGGCCTGACACGCGATAGCAGCAGGGGAGGGGACGACCAACAGTGAGTGTCCCGGTTCGGTAAACGAGGACGCATAAAAATTTGAAAATACAAACGTCAAAAGAAAAAATAACAAAAATGCGCTAACCCAGTTAGAGGTCTCGGTTTAGCGTTATCGACCTTGTATTTTCATTTTTGTAAGAAACTTTATTTTCAAAAACAGACTGCTCTAAAAATGGTCTGTTCACCCTCCCTGCTGCTGAAATTTACGTGTGTAATTAAAGCGATCCAAGCACCAAAGATATACCGGCCCATTTAAAGTTAGCACAATACCAAATGAAACAAAACACTAACAAAGAGGGCGGAAACCAAACCCAACCCAACTCTAACCCCACAGGCCAGCCCCAACCCAACCAAACACCACTCCCATTACCCAACCCAATTCCACAGCCTCCATTACCCAACACAACTCCACATCCCCATTATACAGCCCAACCTAACCCAACCCAACCCCACAAACCCCATTTCGCTGTAAGAAAGGGATGAAGCTGTCCTCTGTGATGGTCAGTTTCACCAAATTCCTCACAGATGACCATTTTATAGGATTGACAGTCTAGAGAGAAAGCATATGGGCTTTTGCAACTTTGAAATAATGTTCAGTGGTCAAAATGGCAAAGGTGACAAAAAAGCAAGAATTGTAAACGTTTGTCTAAATATTAAAATTCAATTAAATGGAATAAAAACATTTACAAAGTATTTAGTTTCTTTACATTACCATGAGACGATAAAAACAGACTAAGAAGGTTAAAGCATTTTTTCCTCTATTTATTTTAGACTGTTGAATGATTTAATGTTATGCTATAGTTTTGCTGTTTCCAAAAAATAAATCTGTCAGAGACAATTATTAAAATGAAGTCCCTGACAATGTTTTAAAACTAACAATACTTTTTATTGAAATTTCATCTGTTTTTGTGGAGTCATTTGCACACTTATGGCATTCTCATCAGTAGTAAATTCAGAATGTTTATGCATTAACGAGAAGACTGTTTGTCGTTTCCCGTATTATCTGGTATGGTTCTTACACATTTAAACGTAATCTCTAAAAATACTTTCATAATCCAAATAGCGACTGATCCATTAACCAAAAGATCTAATCCTTATAACAAAGCTGAGGGATTAGGCATTAGAATCGTTCTTGTTATCGTCTGTCTCAGTTTTAGCAACACCGTCATCTATCTTCTCTTCCTGAACTTGAGTGGGATCGCTGAACATCGACACCTGAGATAAATATTAAATGTTGATTAATTAGATGTTGCGTCATTCTATAGAGAAAATATAAATTGAAACAATCCATAAGGTTACTATCTTGACACCAAATGAGATACTTTCCATTAAGCCCAATTAGGATTGCTTTCATTGAAACCAATTTCTTTATGCCCAATTAAGATTACTTTTATTGAAACCAAATGTGATACTTTCCTTTATGTCCAATTAAGACTGAAACCAAATGTAATACTTTCCTTTATGCCCAATTAAGATTACTTTTATTGAAACCAAATGTAATACTTTCCTTTATGCCCAATTAAGATTACATTTACTGAAACCAAAATGAGATACGTTCCTTCATACCAATGACATTAGTTTCATTGATGCAAAGTTGTGATTATTTTCATTGATACCAAACGAGGTACCTTTCTGATGCCAAATGAGATTTCTTTTTTCGTACCAAATGATACACTTTTCTTCCTGCCCAATGAAATTATTTTCCTCGATACAACATGAACTACTTTTCTTCATGCCCAATGAGATTATTTTTCATTGATACCAAATGAGATACTTTCATTCATACAAATAACCTTACTTTCATTGATATGAAAATGAGATTATTTTCATTGATACCAAATGAGATACTGTACTTGATGCCACTGAGATTACTTTGCTTGTTGCTTTTGAGATTATTTGCATTGATACCAAATGAGATACTTTATTATGATACCAACTAAAATACTTTCCATCATACCAAGTAAGACTACTTTCCTTGATACCAAATGAGATACTTTTATTGATACCAAATGATATAACTTTATTGATACCAAATGAGATATTTTCCTTGATACCAAATTAGATTGCTTGATACCAAATGAGATACTTTCCTTAATACCAAATGAGATTACTTTCCTTAATACCAAAATGAAATCTCCTTGATACCAAATTATATACTTTCATTGATACCAAATGAGATACTTTCCTTGATACCAAACGAGATTACTTTCTTTGATACCAAATGAGATACTTCTCTGATAACAAACGAGATACTTTCCTTGATACCAAATGAGACAATTTCCTTAATATCAAATGAAATTTCCTTGATACCAAATTGTAGACTTTCCTTGATACCAAATGAGATACTTTCCTTGATGCCAAATGAGATACTTTCCTCGATACCAAATGAGATATTTTCCTTGATGCCAAACGAGATACTTTCTCAACATCAGGACAACAATGCATTTATTGCTAACTTAATTATACCTCATTAAAAGACAGATATATTATTTACCTTTATTACTTGATTATCGACTTTAATAGAAAGGACGATATACCAAGTAGATTTTGGGAAACATTACGTTGGACCGGAAAGCAATGCATAACATAGAAAAGTCCTAAAATCTCTCACGTGGACTATAAAGCATTACATTATTTTCAAAAGTAGTTCAATCTCTTAGGTGTATTATGTGAACGAAAAAGCAACGCATTATAGAGAAAAGTCATACAATTTTCTACGTGTATTTGGAGGACGGGAAAGCAAAAGTAGTACAATCTATTGCGTCTAATCCACTGACCTTGACAGATATTAGCACCAAGGGAAGCTTAGATCACAGTAATAATCCATACAGTCGTTTGTTTGATTTCCTTATTCCACGGAGGTAGGTATTGGTTTGTGACGTACATGAAAAATCTTGGCTCTTTATGAGAACAATATAATCTATGATATACACTGGTGTGGGATAGAGAGATACCAGCCGATTATCAGAATGTGTGGGCAGGAACACGGCTCTGATGAGCTTCAGCCCACTACGTTTGATCCCGTAGGCGTCATTTCCCTTTCTCACCCATACGACCGAGTATTCTACCTCATTTGCTAAGCTTACTTTTGTTATCTCAGTCTGGTTGTCTCAGTCTGGTTGTCTCAGTCATGGTGTCCGCGTGGAAGGAAATACTTTTAAAAAGAAAAAACCTTGTTCTCTTCTGCTTTGCCTGATAGAGTTGTTATAAAATTAAACTGACACAACAGCAACAATATATATATATATATATATATATATATATATATATATATATATATATATATATATATATATATAAAACAGAAAGAACTTCACTCATTAAACAACTTGTAGTCTCTCTAACTTTGATAACACACCATGTTAAACATGTTCACACACACACACACACACACACACACACACACACACACACACACACACACGAGCTTCTGACACACAGGCAAAACATATCATGGGCTACAATGTTCCAAACTCTCTCAAGATTTACCAGAAGGCCTACAACAACCAGAAATAAGTAATCTCAGGCTGGTTTCTTCAAACTTTGTCAAATGACCCCAGTCAGCCCCAGTTTAATTAAAGATAATAATGCGATTGCAAATGAAAACTCCTGTAATTACCAGTCCGAGTGGCTCATTCATTAGTTCACACGCTATTCCACAAGAGTTCCATGAAGCGCGGGCACTAGTAATAGCAACACTTGCCATATTTCCAGTACAGAAAATTTAAATTTCCAAGAAAGTAATGAATTAGAAATCACCCCAGTCACTGCACACTACGTTAAAACTGTACCCATTATTGTACTGCACATTATCATACCGTTGCCTACCAAAGCAAATTGTTTTTATAAGCTAGGATGGTGTTTCATACACAATCAATATTAATTACAATACCAGTATGTCACAAACAGTTTCACCTCTCCAAAGAAAAGGAGAGTTATATACGATAGTGACACAGATCTCTAATTACCCATGAATAAATCCACTCACGGTCACTCATGCTACATGTAACTCTGCGTTATGGTCTATATGGAGCTGTGTACTCAATATCGTTTCATTATTTACAATATAACTTTTCTAAATTGGAACTGATGAAAATGAAACATTTTCTTGCAATAAATATTAATTATTTATTGTTAATTTCATATAACATCCGTATATTAAATGTGATAATACCTCAAAACTATCAAACGTTTGATGTTGTGATTTTTTGGTCACGCATAATAATTGTGTACTTCGGATGGAACGGTCACGCCATAACCCTCATTAACGTATTTGTATTAAAGCGCCGCATGTAAACATTTGCGCGTGACTATATTGCAAAAGTAAAGAATTCTTTTGACTTTAAAGGAAATTATTGGGTGAGAAAAACAATCTATGTTGGGGTTTGTACCGTGACAAGGAAACCCCAGTCAAGGGGTTACATTATTTTTCTCCCCACGAGGAAAGCCTCGTGGGGAGACATCTAATGTAATCCCGCGACTGGGATTTCCTTTCTCGGTGCAAACCCCAGCATAGATTCTATTTAGTTTAAATACAGTTTAGCTTTCAAAGAACAGTGGTTGAAACTGCTGCGGTACTGGCAGTACACAGTTTCCGAACTGTTTACTGCATATAGCTTCCGCAATGATATAAAGGCATAAACAGGTCAAGTTCACTTTTATCCATAAAATTAATCGAGACAGAAAAAAAATCAACAAAATAGTCCTTTGATCTTGAATTGATTTACCCTTTAAAAATAATAAGAAAATCTAAATTTTGAAAAACTAGCATTTATAACATTGCTACGTTAATGGTAATACGCAGCGTCCCAGCTGTGTACTGCAGAGTGCGCAATTGTATAAAAGAATAGAACTATCCTGCACCGGTGTTCCACACTGGAAAATTCAGTCATACATTTATAGGACTATGACCAAAGAAAATTCAACCCGGGGGTCCGAATTTTGAGTCAGTCACATGCATATGACGGATTCTTGTAATTCCACAGATCGTTCTCACTTGGGAAAACTGTGTGTGCCAGACATATTAAAGGAATGACAGAAATATTGATCTTTTAGGCACAAGGCAAAATAATTTTCCCACATTAAGATCATCTACAGTATTTAACATTTACATCTTTGATACGAACTCTCATTTGCTGCATGGAGTAAACACACACACACACACACACACACACACACACACACACACTGGAAAAGTAACATACTGAAAACAATGGTCGCAAAAGTACCTGCATGTCGCCATATAGAGGGTTGTCAAATCCGCGGTCATTTGTCGGCTGCTGCTCGGATTCACTTAAAGCCGTTGACGTCAACTCCAGCTCAAAGGACTTTGGCTGCTGTAGTGACAAAATAACAAAATAAAGATGCATTATGTGGTTTAAACAAAAATACTACTACTACTGATACTAAAGATATTACAACAACAACAACAACAACAACAACTACTACTACTACTACTACTACTACTACTACTACTACTACTACTACTAATAATAATAATAATAATACACTGTCAATAACAATTCCATTCTATCCAGCTTCACATTACGGAAAACGACTGTAATTAAGAATCCAGTTATGTAAACTCACTGTGGTCGTCACTGTGTTTCCTGAGAGAATACAACAGCAAATAATGTATGTCTATAACTCGTAATGAAACAGGTTTGTTTTTGTCTCTGGCAGCATGGGTTTGGTTTCATTAAATAGCTTTGTCACAACATTAAAATGAATGAATTCTATAAGGACCGGATAAAAGTCTTACATTGTAATAGCGAACACAAATCTAATTCAGCCAATGCAAACATTTTTCCACCCTTCATCATTTTTCTGTGAAGACAGTAGTGTGATATAGTTGACCTTTTTGGCAGAATAACCCGTCCTGCATTATTATAAAGAAAATTTAGAAAATATCTTAATTGCATTTTTTTCCAACAACTCCTTAAAATAATGGTTGCTTTTAAGGAAGAATTTGTATAAGTCCTCAAAGTTAAACTAGCTGAAGGATCAACAATGAAATGCAATCGTTTTAAGTAGGTAAAATTGCCCAAAGAATTCGCAAAAGTGCCGTTTTTACTGAAAATTCTTAAAAGGGACGATAATTCTGTCATTTGTGGAAAATCCTGTCTGCTAGTGTCTGTTGTTTGTAAACATACCTCAAGAGGGGCGGAGCCATACATAGGGTTGTCAAATCCCTGGCTAAAGCCGACATTTTCCGGTGGCGGTGTTGACCAGCTGAAGGCAAGAGAGGGTGGTACGACCACTTGAGGTTTCCGGATGTTACGCAGTGAGAATCGGTCAAATACTTGGTACCCCGGGTCACCTTCAGGGCTGTGTCCAAATAAAAAACATCTCGTATGTTACGACTCTATGGTCTTGAACTAAGTAACAGAAAAGAGCGAAAACCAACAAGTTTTGTAAAATTCAACAAATAATTTATTTCCCTAGAATACAAAGTGAAAATTTAAAAAGCACGTACAGTATTGTGAATTAAATCCCAAATAGTCCTAAACGTTCTATCACAAACCCAAATGTATAGAGTTCCAAATTAATTCCAGTGGTGTTCCGAATAAATTCCAATAATGAACGTGCTGATATGCCAATAACTTCGAATGTGCTAATGTGTCAGCAATCATGGTGTATCACACTGATATAATCCAAAATGTCATTGAATAAAATCACAATAATCCCAGAATAATGATTTAGTCCAACAAGTATTAATGAAAAGTTTGTAGTTCCAGTGAATAATTTAAATAAATAAATCCTTTCAAATAAAAAACTGAACACAACAAGACTGATTCCACATGGATGTTAAGGTAGGAATGAGTCATTCTGAAGTCAACAACATTAATATAAAAAGCTATGCCACAATAATATAACCAGGATGAAGCTCAACTTCCATTGTAGAACATTTTCAGTTGTCAACAAGATCAGGAATTTGCTGAAAAACAAATGTCCTAAACTCCGAGGCAAGAAAACATGTTTTCCTCCATTAATAATGATCTGAATATTTAATCTATATTCACAGAGAAATATTAGCTATATATTATGTTGATTACAAAAGAGATGTCACTGGTCAGGATGGCCCTAAACCCGTTTACTGACCAAGGTCACTCACACAATATACATATGCATAAAATATAATCATGGAGGAAAACCAACAAGCAATTCAAATTGAATAGACATAACAAGTAATAACGTATCAATGCCTTGTAATCTCACCATCCTACATCACGAACATATGGAATACTTTGGTCTTTTTCGCAGTGGGTTTGATACAGACATGAACGACGCTGAAGTAATTGATATAAATTAGAACTGCTCAGTCAAGCAATCAGCCAATATAGCAAGCTATTATTTCATTGTTTCCTATGGGCGATATAATTTCTCAAAATATTGCTTATTGCACATACCTTCAGTAGTCGTTAAAACTTGTATCCCTGTCTTTGACCGCTTGGAATCGCTCGTGTAGTGGTTACCGGGCAGGGGAAATAACTTTATCAGTGCAACTGACTGTCGCTGTCCAGAACCACTAGGTCATCAGTTTCCGTTTTCCAAGTTGGTCTTTGATGGACTACGTTTTCGTGAACCAATGCTTATTGTACAAACTCCGGGCAAAATATGATTCAAGTTTGCTCCACTGGCTTAAGCAACTTTTGGGTGGCAAGATGTTGATTTATAATAATTTATGCGAACGGACAGAGAAACAGATAGAAAAGTAAATTGTGGAGATTACGTATCGACGTGTTATGACTGCACCATTACCTCGTTCTTCTCCTGTAGACAAAGAACGCCACAAGTAGCAGCAGTATCAGCCCTACTCCTCCGCCGACAGCAACGGCGATGATGGTCGACTGAGGCAGACCACTTTCATTATCTGCATTAATACAACAAAACTTATTTACCTGTATTCCACGTATCATCTAAATTTCGATATATAAGGGAACAATTAAAATTAAATGAGGAAATGACACATTAAAAATTTTACCACTGAATTACATCAACAAACGCATTGTCCGAATTCATGGATTGGACAAAATTATCACGCCCACCTAATATGTATTTTTTGGCCTATAAGATAGTTACCCGCTTTGCAAAACCCTTGAAAACCAGTGCAGCATCTTAAACTGACTGTGCAATAATATAGCGACAGCAAGATTAAAAGTTGGATTTTCCATTTACTGTTCCTTTCAATCATGCATCAAATGTTACCGGTCACTGCAAACCAGGTTCCATACGAGGGTTATACCCAAACGTATTCGCTCAATGGGCAGTAGCTGAATTGACCTTCCATGATTGCAACTATCTTTTTGCATTTGATATAGTTTTGCTCACGTATATTTATTAAGATTAACATTCATCTGTTTGTGCGTGTGTGTGCATGTCTGTGCGTGTGTGCATGTGTGTGCGTGTGTGCATGTGTATGCGTGCCTGTGTATTGTGTGCATGTGTGTGCATTACGGATCATATACTTTAATATGCAACAAATTATTTCCACTTTACACAGCATTCATACTAAATTGGTTAGACTTTTACTCCCTGACTGTCTATTGAAAGCATCCTGTACTTCGCTATGAAGCATGGTTGCGTCATCAGAAACAAGGAACCATCTGATCTGAACTGTAAATGGTTCTAATCCAGCGAACTCTGCATGCTGAAGCTAGAGCTATCACCAAACACCTTTTGAATCCTAGCTCCGTCAAGGAGATGCTGGTTAAAGGCAATGCCAATGTTAATACTCACAGTAAATTCCACTTGAAAATGGATGAACAATTTTGCTTGAGTAAGTTAACAAAAATCCCTGGATGGACCGGTAAGGCATTAATAGAAGTTCTTTGGTGGAAACCTCATAATGATGTGACTTTCCGTTTTTGAGGAGAAACGATATGAAGATTTTCATGTTGGATGCCACGGTGGCCATATTCGATATCAGATTGACACCATTTCTATTTATCATCAACTGGACATGATACGAATTCGGTAAAAGAACAATGTCGATATGACCAGCCATTTTAGGGCCAGATTTCAAGATGATCACTGGGTCAGTTATATTAGAAGTCAGAAAAGCGCCATTTTCATTTGTGACACACTATACGTCATATGACATCTTTCAGTGAAAACCCCATGCTGAAATCGCCATTTTTGCAGGAGAAATAGTGATAACAAGATTCCTGGATGACCGCTGCCAGGAATAATATTTATCATCTGAAAGGCAACATTACGACAACCAGACATCATACGAAGTTGTTTAGTAAATAGCTCATTCAGGAGGAATATTGACAACAATAGTTTTAAGACTGCCACTCTGGTGGCTATCTTGGACATCAGATGAATATTATTTTCATTTGGGCTGAACATACATCATAAAAATTCTTCTGTTGAAAACCCCATGGCAATATTATGTTTCGCTCAAAAGGATCAGCAATAAAAGATTTTCAAGTTGGCTACTGAGGCGACCATATTGGAAATCATATTTACAACATTTTCATTTAGAACCAACTAGGCATCATAGGCATCTTGTGGTGAAATAAAACCATGGCGATGTCATTATTCTTTCAAGAAGAAAATGATCACTGTAAAGGCCATATTGGACATCAGTCCATGTTCATTCGGGGTCCATTAGACAGTAAAACAAGTCTTGGAGTCAAAACCCCACTTTTATACCACCGTCCATTCCGGAGGAGTATCGACAACAATGTTTTGAATATGTCTGATATAAACGAAAGCTAATAACTGGTAAACAACTCGAGGCGATGGGAAGAAAAGTTTGGCAATAGTTTCTTCACTTCGAAAGTTTCATCTTTCAACGATGGCTGGATTCAAGAGGTTGCAGATCTTCTTTCTAACCTTAATATGATCAGAGAATGTATTAACGGGAAAATTATATAATACGACATAGGGATAATTAAGTGTCCAAGATCAGATGCAAGATCACCTCATTATCAATGTCAGACTCATTCACGATCTTGATGATAAAAGACCATATTCCAAGACTGATCAAATTCAGATCAGAAGTATCGCTTACATTTGGCCTGCGAAGTGCCAACAGGGTCAGAAAAACAGAAACAATATTACCTCAATATTCTGCGTGGACCTCGCTCATTAACAAACCTTTCCTAGATTTGGATACCATAAGCCGATATCCCAAGTTTGATCGAAATTGGATCTGAAATATGAACTACAGAGTGGTAACAAGCAATTGTTGATGAACGGTCGACGCATGGCACACGGCGTACGACGTAAGCAGAACATAACTTAAACTTACTTGGTAAAAAGTAAAAGTCCTAGGATTGGTCCCTGTGGAACCCCTTTCTAAATTTTCGACTTAAAATACCCTGCATCTTAATTTGCTGCTTATAATTTGACATAGCTAGAAAAGAGATTCACGGATCATCTGACAAACCGTAAGCCCTCGGCTTACACGTAAGAGTATCACGAAGGAGACAGTCGAAACGCTTAGATAAATCCATCACTGAGTAACTTTTTAGTCAAGGGCTTTATTCCAGCTGGTTTATTATAAAGTTTGGCGAGAACAGGTAAAATGATAAATCCATCACTGAGTAACTTTTTAGTCAAGGGCTTTATTTCAGCTGGTTTATCATAAAGTTTGGCGATAACAGGTAAAATGCTAAATGGTCTTTGGTTTCTTTTATCAAGAGAGAAATGTTCTTCTTGGAAGTCGGAACTACTTATCCTTCCGTCAAACGATCCGAAAAGAAATTAGACTGATTGTTTTTTGTTGATTAGAAATATAGCATGGCCAATAAGGATGAATGCCACAGCTTCAAACAGTATGGCAGGAATCTCATCTTCCCACCCACCCCCATCACAAACATCTTTCCTTTGAATTCAATCTTCTTATCGTCTGACGCACATCATTAGAGGTAACCAGGTTAAATTGTAAACATAAATGTATCAATCCTACTATCGTCTTTAATAGCTTTGATACTTTGGTAAGTATGTCAAACCTACATTCTTGCCAATGCATAATGCCACATTAACATAAAAGTTTTTGAAAATATCCAAAACTTCCCAAGTATTGTTTACAATTTATTTATCTTCTACAAGCTTTAACATGGTAAAAACTGCATGGGGTGGTTATTAGTCACAGATACACCGTTCGCTACGAGAAAATGTCAAATCTTCCATGGTGAAATTATTGAGAAGTTGTGGACCTATTTTTCTCTAATTGGCGGACAAACGGTACTCAAATTTTACAAATGTAATAAATAAAAGAACTCTCTGAATTAAGTACATATCATATGTTAACCCAGTTTTTTCCGTTTAAAAATCAAGGCAGATTAAATTCAAAATAGACTTATTGCAAGCATAGGGGAGCTAAGCATCAGGATATTAAGGTAACTATGTCAGATTCTGTATCGCTAACTGACGCAGTTAAAATTTAATTATCCGTAATATATATTATGTGGGGCCCTTAATTATTGAATTTTACAAGTAAAATAAAAGGAATAATTCATTGGAGTGATTTACCAAAAATAGTTTCATTGCCGTGTCGATAACAAGACAAGTGTGAAATTCAGAATTACTCTTAGATGCTTACAAGACCATGTGGTAAAATGGCTGCCTCGTGTTAAAGCCTTTCAAATCCAACAAAGCGCGTAAAAATTTGATTTTCTTAATGGGCTATTTTATTTTTAATTGGGAAGGCAAATTACGTAACTGTATACATTTTCTTTGTGAATAATCACAAAACACAGCAGAACATAAACGGTAAACCGCGGACATCGCGCTTGGGAATTCAGAAAGAAATATGCTACTTTGTTTCACACTTTCTTATACAGAATTCAGAGTTCACCGTGCTAACCAATACGTTTGAGCATAAAACAAAAAGAACATTTGCTTGCTATCGAGTGAATAACGGATATATTTCATCTCGTGGGTGAAAAACTTGAGTATTTTCATACACTCGATGAAATATATCTGTTATTCACTCGTAGCAAGCAAATATCATCTATAAAACTAATGATAGAACCAGGATACATCTGTCCTAACACACTCAATAAATACTTGTTTGGGAGGCTTTATTTTTCTTGTTCAGATAAGAGTATTATTAAATGGTAGTCATCCTTCACTGGTAATTTCTTTTGAATTATCCAGTTTCTTTCACGTTCGATACAAGTTTAAATTGGCAGGGTCGACGTAAAATGAAATATAGCTGATCACTCATTCTGGTCATAGGAGTTTTGCAAGGAGGAAACTTGTTATAGGCTGTCATTATTTATGCCGGGCAGTGACCTTCCCAATATAAATGTTGATTTATCCCAGCTACATTTAAAATTCAATCAACAACCAAACAGACAAAGATGCACAGTAATATCCATAGAACTTTATGAGAAAAAGACTGACTTCACGTCGAAACTTATTTTCCTATAATTCGTACGTGTAGTTCCCATTAAAGTAAAGTCTTTCAAACATTACAGGGGTATTTATTTGCGAAACAAAAAAAGCGAGAGCTAGAAATTTCATGCAGATATTATCAATAATATTGGAGATATCTGACCTCAAAATCTTTACCAGGATCTAATGCCCCGGCCTTGCGGGCGTTGTACGTTCAAGTACAGATGCAACTTACTTGTGCCGGTGAGACCTCCGGCTGCAGGTTCAGACTGGTCATCGCTTGTCTTCAACGTGAATTTGTTGATACCATACCCAAAACCACCATCCCTGATATCTAGAGGAAATTATACATATCACGTAAGGAAATATCAAGTAAGAAAATATTCAGAACCTTACTAAGTTTAAAGAACAATAACATTTTTATCCAGTAACAAAACATAAAACCTGTGAAACAGCAATTTTTTGCCATCACCAATTCCAACGCTTTTTACTGCATATTAAAAAAACAGCACTCACCAGTCTTCGTGTATGCACTCTCAGACAATGACCATAGAGGTTCTAATGCAAAATACATCATATATATATATATATATATATATATATATATATACTCAACATATATATATATATATATATATATATATATATATATATATATATATATATATATATATATATATATATATATATATGGGGTGCGTCGTTTTACTATGATGGCATGCTCAGTAAAAAACTAGACCAAAAATGTATGAATCTGAACTTTGACATCATTTTAGGGCCACATGGGTGGTAGCCAAGTGTGACTCCCCTCCTGTACATGGCTGCATCAAGGGCAGCAAAGTTACAAAGTTTCATAATTTTGAATTAATGGATTATGCGGAGATACCATAACGAAAAGACTGATGGACGGACTGACTGATTGACTGAGGAACGGACTGACAGAGGAGTGTGGGATGGGCCGACTGACTGATTGACTGGCGAACGAATGAACAGAGGAGGGTGGGATGGACTGACTGACTGGCGAAAGGACGGAATGAGGATGGTTAAACAAACTACATCACAAAAAGTATGGGAATAATACTCTATTTTGCTATACAACTTTATGAACAAATATTAAATATACAGTTTACTAAACTGTATCAATCACTTAGTCAATTTCTATTATCATAGCCCAGTATACAATACTTTATGAACCCTATATTTTCACAGCTCTGTATGTTGTACAGGTTATTTTAATGTCAACACATCCAATGCACGTTGATGTCAGTTTTTAAAATGAACAAGAGAAGACGGTAAAGAGAGGTTAACCATAGTCTCACAGGCTAATAATATTCTCGCATGTTGACTGTAGTCTCAAATGTTTGTAGTTACATGTGTCACTTGAGTCTCATATGGGACTCCCATTTAACAAGGTCGAAGGATTATAGACCATTCTGGAGCCATAGTGACGTATGTAAACGTATGGGTTTCGAACCGTAGTGACACTGTATATGAATGCATGGATCCGTTACAGTCCGCGATAGTTTAGGAATTTTATTACTACTTTTAGTCACGTCCACTTTAGTGCTAATATGGGTTGGTTCCCTTGATTGAAGCTATTTATAACGTCAGTACAATATATACAAATTTACTAAACCTCCAACGTGATCTGAGGTATAGGTAATATTTTATATATCAAAATCTTGGATATATGAATTAGCCACTCAGCAACTAGTCACTACACACGACGTATTGATGGCAGAATGTGGGGCTAAGGATTGTAGAATCCTTCGATCTTTTTAACAGGGGAAATCCGTAAGGGGTCGAAGTGACACATATAACTACTCATGTTTACTATAGTCTGATATGCAAATTCAGAGACTGTGCAAACAGACGAAATACCGTCTATGTATCTCACCTCTATCCAGCTCGACCTTGACACTGCGGGCGACAGCTGAAGAGAGTTTTCCCCCTTGACTATCCGACAGTACCATCTGTACCTCTCCACTGGTTATCTTAGATACGAAGAGGGACACACCTTGATACTCCGCCTAAGAAAGGGAATTTAAAATAAACATCGATATATGTGACGAATCATTATAACCTTTACAAAAAGCGGTTTTATAAAGAGGTTTGGGAAATATTTAATAGGAACTAAAATAATATAAACCTGCATGTAAGCCTTTATTACAAAACACCTTCGCGTTTGATGAAGTGTTTTGATTATAGAATTAGCGTCAAATCCAGGTCAAACTGGACTCAGATGTACGTGCAACCAGTCTCGAGGTCAAACTGGAATCAAATATATAAGCAACAAGTCTCGAGGTCAAACCAGAATCAATTGTATATGCTCTTAGTCACGAGATGAAACTGCACTCAAAAACATATGCAAAGTCTCAAAGTCAAGGAGGAGTAACATGCATGTGCACGTCCAATCGATGTCAAAATCGGAATCAAATGCATGTGTCCTAGGAATATTCTGCTTGTCGTATCCAATGGTACCATCTAGAGAATGTATCCATTATTACCATCAAATATACATTCACGTTTATGCATTCCTATTCAAAACCCGTAACGTACATACCAAAAGACTGTAATTATTTAACACTAGAAGCTCCGCATTAAACTATTAAACTTCTGGGATATATATATATATATATATATATATATATATATATATATATATATATATATATAGAGAGAGAGAGAGAGAGAGAGAGAGAGAGAGAGAGAGAGAATTCAAATCATATGGCGAATAACAGTCCTTTCAAGTACACTGGGTCCAGCAAGGGATCACGTGTGTCAGGGATTGATTAATTTAAATGCAATAAACTGACAACGAACAGTGCAAAAACTAGTATCTAACTAGCCTGAGCGATTTCGACTCTTAATAAGTCTTTTTCAAAAGCAAATTCAAAACATAGACAAGACAAACAAATAAAACAGAAAAAACGTTCTGTTTGCAACACTTTACGTGTCTATTTCTACAGGAATTAAACCTTTACATTTATTATATTTCAACAAGTTTATTTCAACTTGTTGCGGATGCTGGAAAATATTTTATATTGACCTAGAAATCGATGAGCCATAACGTTATTTGATGTAAATTTGTGTAACCGCAAATTATATCCCGGATATCTCATTGATATAGTAGTAATTATAGGTTATTGGGTGACTAATAAGCAAATTTAAAGAATTTTTAAAGAAAATGTGTCGGCTGCTAAAAGATAATTTTATTTGTGCGTGGCTGTCTTTTTCTAGTCTTCTTGGTTTAAACCGCTTGGTTTCAATATTCTAAGGCGGCGTATCCAGTAAGATTTCTTTTCTTTCCTGGTTTCGGATCTCCAGTTAGGGTTGTGAGCAATTGCAGTAAGTGTAATGTCAATAATAATAATAATAATAATGAGGACTTTGTATATCGCCTAATCTTTAGAAGCTCTAAGCGCTTTGCAACATTTGACAACACTTAAAAAACATATATAATGATATGATTACAAAATTAAAAACAAACACCACGAAAGTAGAAACAGAAAATATGCTGTAAATATTTAAGGCAAGGATACATTATTAGGTCTCTAAGTCTGTTCTTGCAGTTGAAATAGGTGAGTTTTAAGAGCGCTCTTGAATGAGATCACTGTGTCTTTGTGTCTAAGTGCAGTGGGCAATTCGTTCCACGTTGCTGGGCCCTGGTATGCAAAAGAGCGTTGTCCATATGATTTCATCTTCATAGTGGGAATAATGAGAATACGAGTGTCAGAAGAGGAGCGTAAGCATCTTGCAGGTGTGTACACATGGGTGAGGTCAGATAGGTATGTTGGACTGGAGCCCGTCAGTGAAACGTAGCACAGAGAACAAATTTTGTGTTTAATTCTGGATCGTATGGATAGCCAGTGTAGGGTACAGAGCAGGGGAGAGGCGTGCTCTGATCGTGGTACTCTAAGGATGATTCGAGCAGCTGTATTTTGAACTTTTTGAAGTTTCTGAAGTAGATATTGAGACGAACCAGACAGAATTGAGTTACAATAGTCCAGTCTTGAAAGTACTAAGGAACACACAAGTGTTTTAGTGGCATCAACTGAAAGATACTTGCGAATGGAGCTGATTCGTCTCAGCTCAAGATATGCAGCCTTGCATATGTTCATGACATGTTGGTGCAACGAGAGAGTACTGTCGAGAGTGACACCGAGGTTTCGTACTGACTGTGTGAATTTAATGTTGGTGTTGCTGATATTTATTGTCTGAGGTAAAGGATGTGAATGAGAAAGTCTTTGTGTTGTAATCAGGATGGCTTCAGTTTTATCATCATTCATCTGCAGCTTGTTACATGTCATCCATGATTTCACATCGGAAATGCACCTCTCTACGCCTTGGATGGTAGCTTCAACTTCAGTTGGATGGCTAGATTTGTATATTTGGGTGTCATCAGCATACAATTGGTGAGACAGTGGATGATGATCTATGACACTTGAGAGTGGCTGAGTGTATAGAATGAAGAGAACAGGTCCAAGAACAGATCCCTGTGGAACACCACAGCACAGATCAACTGGGCTGGAGTGTTTTCCATTTGCGAACACAATTTGTGTCCTGCTGACCAATTAGGACTTGAACTAAGGCCATATCATGAATGCCAAATACATGCTGGAGATGGTGAAGTAATATATCATAGTCTATAGTGTCAAATGCTGCAGACAAGTCAAGGAGAGTGAGGACTGTAATCTTTCCGCTATCCAAAGCAGAGAGAAGGTCATTGACTACTTTCAGAAGAGTAGTTTCAGTACTGTGGCAAGGGCGATATGCAGACTGTACATTGCTAAAAAGACTGTTTGAATTCAGATGAGATACAAGTTGGGATAGAACAACTTTTTCTAAGATTTTTGACATGAATGGGAGATTAGAAACTGGGCGGTAGTTCTTTAAATCATTATGGTCGAGTGTTGGTTTCTTCAGCAGAGGCTTTACAATGGCAGTTTTGTAAAATGATGGGAATTCCCCAGATGAGAGAGAGGTATTAATAACATCAGTTAGTGAAGGCAATATTGGATCCAAGCACTCTAGCAGCAGTGACGTCGGAATCGGATCAAGTTCACATGACTTTGGTGCACTCTTCATCACGATTGTACGTACTAAATCCATAGAGACAGGTTCAAATGCTGCTAACGGTTGCCGCTGAAATTCTGTATCGCAACTGTATGGTGACGACGAGTCAACTGAAATTGTGTTGTCAAGTTTATCTCTGATGGTTTGTACTTTGTCACGGAAGAAATTTGCAAACAGGTCCGGAAGGTCGACTAGAGAAGGTAGCTGGAAGTGGTGTACATTTGTTCCTTTACATCAGCTTCTTAGTAATCTCAAATAGCTCTATGCAGCTGGAACTTTCCATGATTTTAGTACTATAGTGGGCTGATTTAGCTGCATGGACTATGTTTGTGACATTCTTCTTAGCGGCATCATAGATCTGCTTATGAATAGTGAGTCTGGTGGAAAGCCAAAGCCTCTCAGCTTTACGGCGGTCTCTTTTAGCAGTGCGAAGCTGGTCCCTAGCACTGCTATATCACGGAAACACTTCTGAATTGCTACTCTGCACTTGGTCGCTGGGGCATGTTTGTCGAGCAATGAATGCAGGCAGTTATCAAGTTGTTCTGCCGTAGTATGTAAGCTAGTTGTTAGGTCGTCTTACTGCCTAAATAGTGGCGTTGTGTAGCGTGTTCTGAGATTGACTAACATCGGAACAGAAAGTCAGATTTTCAGGAATATCACACACTTGACAGCCCATATCAATGCTTTTTTGCAAACTAAAGTCACATTACTTTAGTCAGACTTTACTTTGATGTATTATTTCTAATAAATTCAGATTCTGATAGAAGCATAAAAAGTCTGTTTTCAAGTTCCATTGACCAACAATTCACTTGGCTAGAATGCTATGGAAACGAGGAATGATGGAATTGGTTAAAAGGATAAGTATCTTGAATGAACGAAACTGTTTAAACACTTTATTAAATTCATTAAATAATAGTATATTTTTGTTCATTTCGTTAAAGAAACATACTTCAACTTAGTCTGTTTATGGCATTCCCTCCCAAAAAATAAAACAATTGGCAAATTGAACGTTGTAGTCCAGCTGGAAGCTAATCATGTTTCCATGAACATATCCTGGTATATTACTAATACAATTACTCATTTTAATAAGTGAAAAGAAGACTTTTATCTTGGAAACAGTTCCCAGTTTTGAGACTACCTTTTTCGAGGTTGCTACTTTATATAATGGCTATGTTATACAACAATAGGTGAAGCTAGTAAAATAGAGTTGTGATAGTTTTATAAGGTCTTGATAGTGATTCTTCTCTATTTTAATCATCTGACATAGAAATAAGTAAAAACCAAATTTTAGGTTGTTTTGAACAGGATAAATTTTGAACTTTCTGCACTTGCTTCTCATAAAATTTTCCAGTTTTGACCAATCCTAGCTAGAAAGAGACTCTTTTTGTGCAAATATTTTGAGTTCAACATGCACCCAGAACATTTCATGTACTTTATTGTGTGGATGCATAAAAACATAGAACAGGAGTAAAAATTACACTAAATGTCCATTATTTGACAAGAATCATCTATGGATGTTTGCAAACATAGTGACCAATATAAAGTTTCATTTTGTACAAAAAGATGAGATTTTTAGACTATGTAATGGCACCCTGTTGTGAAAAAGTATATCATACATCAGTTTGAAAATGAAAGGAATAGATAGTAAGTTCAAAGTCTCCTGTTTTCATTATATCATATGAGAGCTGTTGCATGTTCTAGCATTTGCCAAATGAGATCTGCTATTTTATGTGGTCATTTATTTCAGTTTAAAAAGCAATAGGAGAGTTCATTGTTGTTCCTGCTGTAAGATGTATTAGACTGGCCACCACTGATGACTAGTGTATTGAATTTTCTGAGGGGTTTGATCCCGGGCTGAGTCATACCAAAGACTTATAAAAATGGTACTAACAGCTGCCTTGCTAGATGCTCAGCATTAAGAGGTTTGTGTTAGGTCTGCTTGGCCTGGTGTCAGGATAATGTGACTGGGTGGTACATTATACTACATGTCTGCAGCATGATGCCCAGTGCTAGACATCACTATAAACTGCCACACTGCAGACATCATAGTGATATGACTGAAAAATTGTGAAAGCTACGTTATTAAACAAATTACACACACACACATTTTCTGAGGTTGGATTGTTTACATTTGGACTGAATTTGTGAAGGAAAAAACTATAATTTTTGTATTACTGCAACATTTGATCCTTAAATAATGATCCATGTTAATCCTGAATTTTGAATTGGGACTCCAGTATTTTTATTTATATCTAAATTTTTTTAAGAAGTAGGGAGTTCTGAACTCTAGTTTTCTAAATCCTTATGAGAGTGAAGTGCACAGATTGAGGCAACAACTGAAATGGCATCAGGGGAAGAATTGGAAGAGAGAGAAATGAAATATTTACAGGTTACTGCATTTGTATGGGAAAATATGAACGAGTATTTCGGATGGATATACTGCACAACCTTGGGAGTGCAGTATATCCATCCAAGAAAACGAGTTCATATTTTCCCATAGAAATGCAGTAACCTTTTAATTGTATGATCATTTTCTTATTCTACCCAAGGCTTAATTATATAAACAAAAATATACCACAAGAAACAAAGTAACTGAATTTATGCTGTATTCCAAACTAAATACACAAGTGCAGATTCGTCATTACACAACAACAACATTATTAATGCGCACATAACTCCACCCAGATCAATTTGAGCTTAGTCGCGTGCTAGACATAACTTTTGAAAGAAAATGGCATTTTGGTCTACTTAAAATTGAAATTTGGAATCATATTGTGAATGAATGCGCATTGCAACAACTTTTCCATTTGATCTGGAATGAATAGATTTTGGTATTTTTGTCAATTCAATGAAATTTCATGATTATGGGCTGGATTTATCTACATGAAGTACATCGGATTTCAGCAGTGTCTGTGCCAGTTCTACATGAAATACATTGGATTGAAGCAGAGAGGGAGAAGTGTGTTGACATCTGCAAGTGTGTTTCTTTTCTGTCATTGAATGTTTCATATCATAATGTGGGAAAAATGTGAAGTCTTTCAATTGCAATTATCGAAAAGATGCTATGGAATTTAATGTTTATTTCATTTTGAGTGCAGTAAGGATGTAATTGCACTTGGAATATAGTCAAAATTACAGTACAATTTCAAAATGTGTAATCAAGCTTGAGAACCCATGACATGGCTCATGTAATTTGGATTTGCAGAACTAAGAAAGTACATTTTGAGAAATTCAGGATGTAAAACTGTAAGTATATTTTTTGCCATTCTTATTACCAGCTAAAGAAGACAGTTTATGCCTTGTCACTTGCATGTTATTTCTAAGGACCCTGTTTGGCATCTATAGCTAGCCCAAATCTGAAACATTGTATCAAAAAAGTTAACATGGAATGTGCCAAAGCAGCTGGTATGTGGCAGTCCACAAAACATCTCCTTTAGTTCATTCAGAAACAAATTTAAACAAACAAAACATAAAGTGTCTACTATAAGAGTGTACATGATTTGTTTGCAGAGTAGTTCCTAATACACTATTGGGCACACGTGAGTTCAGTATGAAGTTGTGCACGAGTGCAATATCGTAAAATATTGAACGATTCTGACAATGTAAAGTTAACGGAGAAAAAAATGAGCATATGATAAGTACATATTCATCTTTCATGGGGTACAGAAATTAAAATAGAACGTTTGTTTATTTTAATTTAGGATTTATTAATTAACAGAGAAAAAATACTTAAAAGCAACAAGTATGAAATATTAGGGAAGTCTGTGCAATATTTAAATTGTTTGCACCTGTTCATGATCTCAGGTAACCACATTTTATTTTCAAAAAGTTGTTAAATTTAAAATGATATAAGTATTAAGGGAAGATAAAAAAAAAAACTAATGATTTTGGGATTTAAAAGTAAAGTCATGTTAGGTCCTATAGAAAATAGTTGTTTCTGCACATTTAGTTTAGTTAAAGCACCATATCTTGACCAAGACCGATTGCTCAGTAATTTCTGGAGTCAACCTTGCACTGCTCAGAGAACAATTAACATGGAGCAGGCATGTAATGTACCTTTCATGGTGCTCTTGTTTACCTTTATAGATAAATGAGAAGAATTTTCATACACACTAAAAGAATAAATTACATCAGATTTATTTTCCCTGGCACTTTCCTTAAAAGAGGAACTGGCTATTTCTGTCCATCCTTGCATATATGTACCTTAGTGTGTATTTGTGTTGGTATTCAAAATGTATTGTTGTTCAGAATGTACTTTAGGATGTTCACATTTTCTTTCCTTTTATCTCAATACACAAGAAAGTATGCAAATAACAATGTACATGAACAAGATAATTCTTCCCTTATCTTTTTGTACAGGTGTAGAGTTGTTTATGTTTCACTAAGTGGTATCTGTGTTAGTCACGCTAGGAGCAGCTGGATAATTCTTGCATTGGAATTGCACCAAAAAATGCATTTGAGGTGCTGTTGATATTTTTAATGATACATGTGTTGTCTTGGGCTAACTGTACCAGAAGGTAGCTCATGAATGTAGAAAGCGTTAGTTGTATCATAACTGTCTAATGTGTAATTTGATATTTCTCCCATTTTATATTGTGATAGGGTCAAACAAGAAGAAATATTATAATGAAGCCTTGAAGATCAAGCTGATGGAAACTTTACAGGTAATGTAATTATTAGGGTTAAAGTATTTTAGAACCTACAAGTATGTTCTAAGTCTTGAGCTTGTAATATCCCAGTTTTTGTGGCATTAGTGACACATAGTACATGACTCCCCAGCATGGGGCATCATTGGAACAGGCACCAATACAGGCCCCTCGCATGGAGTTACAATTCCAATATTGACCCACTTGCCTTGGCAAGCATGATTAGGTAGAAGAAACTCGTGAATTTAATTTTGTGATCATTTTTGTCTATTAAAACAGGGACTGTTTACATGAAAGTTTTCTTGACTAACAGTGAGTTCTAGTTGTCCAGACTAACAATGAGTTTTAGTTATCCAGATATAAGAATTATCTTTCCCAGATCTGAACTCCTCAACAGATGGTACTTACCATTTAAAACTGGGTCAACTGGCAAGTCTGAATACATTGCACAAGGGAAGAAGAATATTGACTACTAAAGCTGGGTAACATGAAAATTGTGTACCTTGATATACTGCAGTATTTGTGAACATACCACAGTACATACCATGGTATACCACAATTATATTAGGGACCAACAATTCAGTGTTCTGGAGCAGGGGGCTGACACTTTTTTGTTTAATTTCCATCTGAAAATAGCTGGAAAAATATCTTGCTCTGATTTATAGCAAAGTAACACCATATTAATTATTATATCCATGATATTATTTGGAAAACATTTTAATTATCTTGAGAGAAATTTTAAAGAAAATATTTCAACTCAAAAGAAAATCACATACCCTCCCCCAAATTAGATGGACAGTACATTTTGGTAGATGAATTTGCTATGTGTATGTTAATTGTTGTACAAGTTGTAATCTGAATGAGGTAACTAAGTGGAATGACTAAGATTACACTATAGCTGTTACTGTGAATGACACCATGCTGACATTAAAGAGCCTATTGATAAAAATAGGAAGTGTTGATGCTATTGATATGATAGGCAGGGACATTTTGAGCTGAATGCCAACACCCAGGCAGGATATTTATCAGAGACAGCCAGTAAACATAAATCATGATTAATCAGCAAATGAGAAAGTATTTAGTGGACTTTGAGAAATTATGTAAAGTTCAGACAGAAAACAAGTGCACTCCTGAAAATCTTAGGATGATAAATGAATACATATATTTAAGACATTCACATACGCTAGTAAATAACTAAAACATGACATGTTTTTGTTTTTAATTTTTTATTTAATCCTGAAATTTTCCAAAAGTTTGATTTTTCCTGAATATGTTTCACAATGGTTCTTTTGGCCAAGGTATATGTGACATGTGTCAAACATGTGATTAAAGGATCATCATTATAAATGTATTTGCAATATTTATCATTAATGTGACAGATGCAGTTGTTTTGTAAAAAGAATAATTTTATGTTGTCATGAATACTGAAAATATGCTGTTAATACATGTTTCATGAAAGTCATAACAAGATTCCTCTGGAATTTCCAGACATTCTGTACTGATGGAAAATATTGCTGGACTTATATAGTGAAATAGTACTGTGGTATGCACCATTGGAACAAAAATACCATGGTAAACCAGTATACTGGTAAAGCTGCTCACCTCTGTTGTCTAGGATGGGACTTGAGCTCCCATTTTTTTATTCTTAGTTAAAGTAGTATATCAGTCATCTTGACCCATTTAAAGGTCACAGGCCATACTCTAATATTTTTCTTTTTACATCAGATTTGCATCACATGATTAAAAAAATTATACTCGCACAAAAAGAACCAAAAAGAATTATCAAGCGTAAAGAAGAAATAATAATTTAATTACTCGAAATAGAAGTATACAACGCTGTTACTTCCCCATAGCTATGATAACCCACCTATAGAGGATGGCAACAGGAAATGATGTACATTTATACCCACAAGAGGAAGTACATGCTTGTTGTTGTTGAAAAATAAAATACTATAAACTATGGATAGGGAACATTTAGATGAAACTATTGAAAACTAATTTACTGTTCAGCCTTATATCGATATGCATGCACAATGCACTAGATTGTGTCAATTTCAAAACTGTTTCATTGTTTCAATTTGTTTTCAAAATTCCCATTATTACAGGTAATATGGAATCAATGCTGGCTTCCCTATGTTGGCCGACTTTGTTAAAAAACACAAATTGGCACACTTAAAATAATGCAAAGGAACCAAAGTTGGCTTCCTTATGTTGACTCACTTCATAAAAAATCAAATTGGCACACTTAAAAGAATCCAAAGTCAGTTTCCGGGGCTGGCTTGCTTTGTAATAAAATAACCTTTGTATTTGATATCTAATCTGTAAGTTTAAGCAATGAGTTTATTGCTCGCAGCCAGTTGTGTTTATTCATCACCCAGGCTTCTATTTGTTTGCCATATGTAATCATAATTAATACAAACGGGCATTGATGACTGTAGGGTAAATAGTATATACACAGCAATAACTTGCTTTAATAATACTTTTATAACCCATGCTATTGAAAAGATTATCATTTGTACTCACAGTGAATGTATTTTCAAATAATGATTTTTATTTGCAAGATACCATCATATAGTTAACCTGGATACAACACAGTCTTGGTCATTTTGCACCTTATAACGTATCATGCGTGAATGGCAGGTGCCTTCAAGCAGTCGGGTGATACTCCTGTTTCATTTGCGATTTTATTATCTGACATAAGCGATGCACACTACAGTAAGGATGCATATGCCAGCCAGCATCTGCTACATATATGGAGTTCATGGATATATTTTGTTCTTTAATAAATTTCTCATGATGAAAAAAGAAGGAATAAATAATAACAATGCATGGTTAATTTCTTTCATTTTATTTTCAAATAAGTGTTTTGTTTGTCTATTTTTTTTACTGGGCAGTGGTGGGGACACAAATTCAGTACAAAAATATTTCATTTCTTAAGTCTTGGGACATATACCTTGAGGAAAAAAGTTTCACCATTAGTTCTGGGACAGGAAAAAAATTATTATTTTATCGTGTCCCGATATATATGGTAAATAAGGTGTGTGTGTGTATTTATATATATATATCAATGACTGATTCTACAGACTTGTACACCTGTAAATGATAAATGTCCCAGAGTAATACTTCATATTTCTTGTTTTAAATCCTTTCCTTATGAGTTCATATTGGTTATAATAAAACTAAATGAAGAGTTTGATCAAAGTCTACACTCTGCATATTCAGAAAGTATTATGATTATTTTAAACAATATTTTACATCTGCAGTAACAATACTGTCTAGTCTGACAAAAATTGTTTGAGAATTTATGTCTAAGAATTGAATATTTAAATCTGAAGTTTTGTGTGCTCTACGCACCATAATGAAGATTCTTCCTTAGTTTAGGCACAGTTAATTATCATGCTTAAAAATTAAATGTTTGACTTCGAAATTTGGTGAATTTCCAGGGGAATTGTTTCCATGGAGAATAACAGTAAGAAGTATTTGCAAAAGCAGCAAATGTTTTAGTATTTGAAGCGCTTTCATGTTATTGCAAAAAATGATAAAATTTACATATATTTGTTTGTGATTTTATTGAGTTTGCATTTAGCTTATTTTCTCTGACATTTATATCCATTGTCATGGAACTTAACGGTTATATTTATTTTGGAGGGCACTACTAAGCAAAGGCAAGCATAAGTATAAGTCGTGTGATCTTATTTTCATTCTCATAAATTTAGTTTTTACATTAAGCTCCATTTCTTTATACTGTTGTAAGTACAGTCATTAAATTTGAAAAGTTAGTTCATTTAGTTGGGTACTATTCATCGTTGTTAAAAGTAGGTCACAGTGGTTTATTTTTCTTGCTTGATAGATTAAGTTTTTGTGTTCAACCCCATTTTGTTATTATAAAGTACTCAGGTAAGTCACTGTAACTTACAGTCAGTAGAAATCTTCCAATTTAATGTATCCATCAAGTTATATGATTATATATATAATCATATAACTTGATGGATACATTAAATTGGAAGATTTCTGCTAACTGTAAGTTATATAATCATATATCTTGATGGATACATTAAATTTGAAGATTTCTGCTGACTGTAAGTTACAGTGACTTACCTGAGTACTTTTTATGCTCCACTGATTGCTTTTGTGTTAAACTCCATTTCTCTGACACTCTTCCTTGTACAATCCCCTTCATGAAACTTGATAAGGGAATTCATTTTGTCAACCTCACCTTTGATTACTTTGGTATGTGTGTTTGTGTGTTTGTTTGTGTGTTTGTATGTGTACATCTGTATGTCCTTCCTTTTACACCCTAGATTAACCTCAGTGTGAAAGTTTTATTTGGTTAGTACATTTGACCACAGAGTAAAACGTTACGTTGCATATGGATACATCTTTACAACTACCAGAAGCTAGAGGGCAGACTGGATATGCAGGGTATGACCAGCATTTTTGTTTTTAACCACTTATGAAATGTAGGTTCCAGTGATCTACTTTTCATAATTTTGTGACTTTCATTAATATTAAGAATTTGCCATGATGGAACAGGCAAGACATAGCATTCTGCAGAATTTTGTCAGAATAGCAATGTCTGAAGACAATGAATTTGAATAGATGTACAGATTACCCCTATATTTAAAGATTGCCCCTAAATTTGACCCATGTACCATGTAACTGAATCACAATTTATGCATGCTGTAATAATGACATTCAACTTCATAAGGAACCACTGTACATATATTCCATCATGTTAATGATGATTCTTAAAACAAAACATGTCCAAAATTGTCTTGAGTAGGTAATAATTGTTTGAGCACAACTTCTCTATCATGTGTAATGGAGTCTGTATATAGCAGTCTAATAGTTACAGTTGAATGAAACAAATAGAAAGATTAAGTAGTTTGGGGGTTTAAAGGATGACTTAGATCAGTTTTTTTGTCCAGAATTCCCTAAATCAGACGTTTTTAATATCTCTGCATAGCTACTTAGTGAATGGTGACATTTTATATCATTTGATTGCAGCATTTCAGTTAAGTAATTTTCTCACACACAGGAGGTGAGTGAACTGAAAATAGAGTTGGAGGTATGCCGTAAGAAGCTGAATTCCAAGTATGAAGCCATTGAAATCATGAGAAAGCAGGTAAATATGCCTGAAATTAGTAACACCACTTTGATTATGATTACATTTGCCTTATGTACATATGTACTTTTTTTCTCACGTTTAACCTGTTTCATTCTTATTGTATGCTGAACACGATTTTTCAGTACATGATGCAGGAAGAACCTGGGAAAAAACATTGGAAAAACCATTGACCCACAGGAAGCTTCTAGCAAGCTTTCTCACATACCCACATTGGCCAAGCCTGAGACTCAAAACCACATGGACAGAGGTGAGGTGGCTGTAATCAGTAAAGGCGAGCGCTTTCAACCACTCAGCCATCCAGGGCCCCAACTTTTTTCATATCTAAAGCTTAAACAAACCACAATTCTGTTCAAGAAATCTGAAAAAACAGTAAATGAAAACCATGAGGATGTAATAAAAATCAGGTTATGTATGTAACTGTCTATTAATGAATTGTATTACAGTTGTCGTATATACTAACTTTTAAGTCTAGTCTAGCTGCAAATAACATTGACCCTAATCTGCCATCACATAATGCACTGGCAGATCAGGGTCTGTGTTTGATACTTCTAACTAATTGCATAGACCCAGAATGGCTAGTGCGTTATGTTATGGAAGAAATGCATCTATGCAGTTTGCATTTGGAATTATAAGTGAGTACAGTGTAACCCCGCTATAACACGGTAGGTAGGAGCCATAGACCATGTTATCGACCGAACCTTGTTATAAGCAACTAGGTCAGTTAACTGAAGAAAATGATGCATGTATCCCAAAAAATTTGGGAGTGGTGTTTAGGTAATAAATGCAGGTACAAAAATGTGTGCTTCATTTGCACAGTTACCAGCTTAAATCGATGCATAATAAATGAGAAATACACCTGTAGTGAAAACAGAGAAGGCATATATAATATTTTATGTTATTCAGAGAACCACGCATTGGTACATATACGTGTATACTGTTTATATATACATGTCTAATGTATAGCATGAATAGAGAATCAACACTGTGTACTCACCCGTGAATCTCATCACATACTTTGAATCCACAATACAAGTAATTCCATCGAAAATATGCACACACAGAGATCTAAAATATTCAATAATTTTGTCACAGGTCATATAGGTCTGAATTCAGTGGAAATAAATAGCACAATCACATAAAAAATGATGAGCACATTTACTTTTCAGTACATCCCAAGTTGGTAAAAGTTAGTTTGCATTTTAAGCCATCATTGGTGGCATTTGTAAGCATAAACTTTTTTCATGCAAAAAGGAAACTTTCACGGCACAGTAAACATGTTCCAGTCACATTGGAAAATGAAACAATCCATCAGATTCCATTGCTTTTATTTAAGTTTGGTACTGACTTCCTTTGAAGAAAAACTCTTTGTTTTTATTGAAAATTGCAGTCTGCTTTCTTTGATGAAGGGTGCATGCATTATCGAAGTCACTACTAACGGACAGCTTTGAAGAACCAAACAAATGCCCGTTTCTTATTGTGTTAGCAACATCAAATACTTGTATTGCATGATTGAGACTGATTTTTTTTCCCATTTGCTTAGTATGTTTTTATAACAATTGGTGCTTCAGAGGTAATCTGTTTTCTTTGAAATTTCAAGAAACTATTTTATTTGGGTACATTTTTAAAAAATGAATTGGCCGTTGTTTGCTTGATTGTGGTTACTGTTCCTCCCTGCCTATTGAAGAGACCAGCAAGTAAGATCTTGCTGTGGGTGGGGTGGGGTGTTTTTTTTGTTGTTTACATTTGTGGTAGCAGAGTGATGCTGCCTTCCACGCATGGGTCAGAAATTTAAGAAAGGGTCAACGGATAATAGAGATGCAGGTGTTCTGGTCTGATGACAGGGATTACTATAGAAAATGTAAGTGTTACGAAGGATTTAATTCTGAGTAAAAAGAAGAGGAATTTTACTTACCATCCACATACAAATGTCTGTCTGTGTAAATATATTAATTACTAGCGAGGGGCCGAAAATCCAATGAAAGATAGATGATGAGATAATGCCTCGTCCAGTTAATCTCTGTTACCAGAAATGTCCAAAAAAAAAAGTGGATATCTCACAACACATAGTACTCATGCAAGATGTCAACATAAGTGGTTTGTGATATAACAGTGCACTGTTAAGATGGTTTGTCAATATGGACAAAGAATTTGTTTATGTAACAGTAGATAAATTTCAGTGCATTTTATATCAAGTTTTTGACTTCCTTTCATGGGGCCTCTGAATTTCTCCACTCCAAACTAATGGTTGTATATACAAGTTTAAACAGCCAACAATGTTGCCAATAAAAAAAAAAATCACCAGATGGTATATTTTGCCTCCAATAAGGAAAAACAAATAGCATTTTGCAACATTGGTGAAGCCCTGCGCCATCCATGAATAAACATTTTACACATTATTTTTAGTACTTTGAAGAAGAAAACACTTTTTTTTCATGTATGAGAAAAATACATATAAAATATCAGGAGCCACGCCACGATCATCTTGTATTATTCATACGTGATCTCTTCCCCAAAATGGTAATAAACTTTTTACACTTTTTTTCGTACCTTTAAGAAAGATGTTTTTTCTGTGTAAGAGAAAAAATACATGTATGTGAAATTTTGGGAGCCAAGCCACAACCGTGTTATATCCAGATTTGTGTTATAACAGAGCATGCTATAGCGGGGTCATACTGTATGTATATGGTATGTATCAGTGTTGTCCAGTTCCTCTTGTCTCTTTAGGGTTCAGGTCGTGTACATATTTAATTTAGGTATCAAGCAGAATTTTTCTGTAATTGCTTTTGTCAGATTGATCTGTTGAACAATTGCAAATCCACTGTTGTCAATAATGTCTTTTCACAGAGCACTTTGTAAGATTTTCAAATTGGAAATCCAGGGGCCACCTTTGTTGAAAAAAAAAAGAAGGTGAAGGTTCATTTATTTAAAACTATAACAAAGTGGAAAATGGAAGAGCCCAGAAGTTTTGCTTTTGTATGAGATATTGTTTAGAGCAGATACATTTCTATCAAACATGCAATAGTTTCTCTAGTTATAACTGTGGATAGAAGTTTGGGTCTACCTGACTAATGTCATTTATTTATAAACAATATATTACATAGTTAATTATTGTATGCGATTGTAGATTATATATTATGATTATTATTATTTGTGGGTAAACATCTTTACTCGTTTTTTAGTTCTAGATATACCCTTGATTTTGGCCCTAGAAGATTCCAGACATGAGATTTGTTTTCAGTTTGATGGAAAGTTCCCTTAAGATGACCCCCATTCTGGTCCTCTGATTGTGTCCTAGGTTTTTGTGTTGGGATTACTCATTCATATCTTAACATCCAAAGTTGAATCAGTCTTTTAATTGTATTTGGTTTTAATTTGAAAGGATTTATTTAAATTATTCATTGGAATTACAAGGTGCTCTTCGACTTTACCACTAAATCACTATTTTGGGATTCTTGTTAATTCTTTGAGAGACAGTCTGGATTATATCATTGTGAACATCAGGACCTTTAGCTCATCAGCACTATTCCAGGATGTTTGTTCATCAGTACTTTTAAGATTGGAATTCATTTGAAAACCACTGGAAATCATTAGAAATACTCAACATTTTTGGATTTTCAATAAAACGTGTAGGACTGTTTGGGATTTAATTCACAAAACTGTAAGCTCTTTTTAAATTTTCACTTTTTATTCTGGGGAAATAAATTATTTTTGGAATTTTACTAAAATTGTTGATTTTTTGCTCTTTTCTGTTACTTAGTTAAAAACCACAGAGTCGTCATTATTTATATATATAAAGATATCACTTAATCACTATACTAATTGGGCCCATCAGTTGTTGTTGAATTCTATTGTAGTATCCAAGAATTTGTTCTCTTTTCTCTGATATTTCATGGAGATTTTCCTGGGTTGAGATTCTGGCAGAATAATGTGAGGCCATCCCCCCATTAAATCTTTAAAAAATTGTACATTTACCAAAATTAAATCAAATGGTCCTTACAAATGAAATACTTTATTTCTAGAGAATATATTTTACTTGCTCAAACATATCAGGGAGCGTCATTTCTTTATGAATATGGCAAGTGATTTGTTGCATATGAACTTTCTCACCTATGGCATCACATAAAATTCAGCCTGTAAGGAAAAATACTTGCTGCAGATACATGAAATACAAATTTATTAAATAGGCAAAACATTTGTCATCTCTTCATTGCTATTCTAACTGAATCAAGTCAGTCAGCTGTTATTGCTTCCTATTGTAGTTCATTAGAAAACCATTAATAGTTTTCATTGAGATTTGCTAATCAATGAAGAATGTTACATGTACTTGCATTCATTATATGAAAGCAGCAAAAAAGCCACAGATAACAAAATGGCTTTTTTTTTTAGCTCACTCTCTTTGCATTGGCATAGAGTGACAAAGCAAACATGTGATTTGGCCAATCCCATTATGATCGCTTGTACCAAAATAAAGTCCAGTTATTTCATTTAAATGTGACCTTTTTCCAGAAAATGCAGCATGACCTGTGCTACATTTTTTGTTCATGTTGTGTTGAGGTCAGTGACTATTAAAAGCAAGCTAGTCTGTGTGTGTCTGAAGTTTCAGTTATGTACTGGATTTCATCAGAAATGTAGAAGAATGAAGGATATTTATAAGGAAGTTAGTTAGTTATGCTTTTAAAAATTAAGTCACCAGTTGTTACTGATGTGAGATATTGTGTCTTCAGAAAACACTTTGACAATATATATGCTTAATTGGAAAAATAATGTATCAGAAAAGATTTTTTTTTTTTTTTTTTTTTTTACCAGCAAATTTTTATCTTTTTTAGGCTGAAGATGCACAAATTGAGCTTGTGATTCAGAGCAAAAAGTCACAGGAGAATACAGTCAAACTTGTCCAGGTTTAGTATCTTATCTTTTAGTTACTTTTTATGTTCCTCAAACTATTTGACAAATTTAAGAATTAAAATTTTGAACTCAATATTATATGCATCTGAACTACTCATTTCTTTCTTTGATATTCATAATTACCTATTTGCCTCCAAGTGAATTAGTTTGAACAATCCCATGATAAAGTGGGTCACCATGGCTAATATTTTTGTGACATGAATACTTTCTTTCTCTGATGATTTGTAGCATTTGGGTTTTTAATTTTATGACATCACTCAAATTTGTTTGAACATGAAAGTGTTTCATAAAGTGAAGGACATTTGAGAGACAATTTTTAATTTCAAAATGTCAGCTGAGCAATGCTACAATTTTATTAACCATTTGAGCAGTGTGATTAATTGAGTCAACATGTTTGCCCTTTAACTATTTCAGCATATATATGAATGGATAGAATTGGAATAGTTAAACTTGCCACAGATTTGTGTAACATAAATGCAAATTTTTGGTGTAATGAAATTATTAACTTCAGCATGTTAGGAATATACAGTTTTAGCTACACATTGATGTGAAGAAAAAAGCATAATTTGTTTGTTATAATGGTGTTATACTATCCAAGCAAATATGATTTGTGTTTACATGCAATGATATGTCAGTGCTAATGACTTGAAGTGTAATAACTTTATTGAAATATAATAAAGTTATTATACTGCAGATAACATAAATCACTAATGATGCTTGAATAAAATATGCACAAAGCATCAGTTGTATTTATTAAAAATATCAATCAATATACCCCACTGTTGCACATAGATTTCCAAGGGCAGGAGACACCCTCCTACACCACCAGATTTGGGCAACACACAACATTTTAGAGGGACAGAGGAAAATAATAGTACATAATGTACAGATAGTGCCATAAACAAATGAGATAATCTTAATTGCTTTGACAGTGTTGTTACCATAACTTGTCTGCATTTTAATGTCACATTTTCCATGGACACTTACATTATTTCAATAAAAGTTTTATCATGTGCTCAGATAGCGTATGAAAACATTACAGTGCATTCTGCCGACTACCACAAACCTTGAATGTCTTCATTGCCAGAAAAATTGTTTTAAAATATATATTCAATGCCATCTTACAGTTTCAAGCACCTTTTGCAACTTGCCTATGGCTAGAGCCAACCGACATGGATGAACATCCACTAATTAAAAACTATGTGCATGTTTTTTTTCCTGACAACCTGGTAGTAGTGGGGGCACACAGGAAAAAGATCTGGGGGACATAAGACAAAAAAACTCAGAAAACTGCAAACCTGTGCTTAATATGCAACACTGTACCCACTGGTAAATAAACATAGTGTTTATAAAATAGTGGCTACTACTAGTTACTCCCAGTTCTGGAAATAAGTAAAATTTTAGCACTATTTACTCACTAAATTGTTAAAATTTTATGCACACTAATATTTGATAATGACAGAATTTTACCAAGCTGTTGTAGCAGTCATTTAGATTGCTTAAAATTGTCTCATGTGACTCAGAAAACTAGATATTAGTAGCATCAGCCTTGTATACTTCGACAGTATTTGTAAACACTTGTTAAAGCATTTTAGTTCTGCAAATTTGTATATTTTGTGTTGCAGATGTACATTATACTTGTGTTTGGTATGTACACACCAACAGGTTTGCTTGTGAATATGATTCTGATTTTATGTAGAAAACGATCCCACGAGAAAAAAAAGGAAATTAATGCTCGTTGAATAAATATATGAAAAATATGACATACATGGAATTTTACATGCAAGATTAATTGTACCACAAAATCAGAATACATGGTGAATAGATGTGCAAATAGTAGCTTGAAATATCAAAATGGATTCTAAAATATATTTATCAAAACAAAAATTACAACTGAGATATACATTATCAGGTACAGTGTATTCCACTTCTTGGGATAAATATATTATTGTTGAATTTACAGAGAATTTCTCCAGTGCAATAGAAGGACTGTAGACAACACATTTTGCATTTTAAGACAAATATTGATTAGGCAAATGAAATATTCATTTGGCATTTTGTTTTGGCAGAAAAAAATGGCAAGGATCAAATTCTAAACAATGTGTGAATACAGTCAACTTGGTTGTGGTTGTAAAAGACATTGGTAAAACAAAATATCTGTTTGTTAAATTCAGGAGCTTAAATATTTGTTCTCAGTGCCTAGCCACCACTGAAATGATTTATCAATTAGTCCAGACATCTTATGATAGTTACATAGTTATGTGATCAGTTAATGTACACTCAACCAGAACAATTTTTGCATTATTTGCTAATTGGTTTTGGTTTCACTCTGTCTCAGCACTTGGATAAATATAATGCATGTGTGATTGCATACTTAATTGATGATAATACAGTATAACCTGTCCTAACCATCACCATTTCTTGGTGGTCACTTGTTCACAATGGTGATTCTAATTGCCCCAGACAAATTTCCAATATAAATGTCCTGTATGTAACAATCACCAGCCTTCCTTGGTCAGGAGACAGGTGTTTCTTAATCATATAATGGTTTCTCTCTGCCTTAAGTGGTCACTGGCACATATTTACCACTCAGTCTATGCAGACTAAATATTTGCTTGATGAAGGCATTGTTTAGATAAGGAATATCATAAGAAAAAACATGCAAACATTTCTTATCTTGCTTGTATTCCTACTCTTGTCACATCGACAATAGAATTTAATCCTGTATATATGTCAGATTTGAAAGTGAGGCATTTGTATCATTAGGATAGATGGTCGAAGCAATTAATTGGCAGGATGGTGGGAAAATTGGTCATGTTGTCATAGCAGAAATTAAAGTTGTCTTTTTTGCATGTGTGACAGATACAGTTCAATACCTTTATCTCTTTGCCAGTGGATTAAAGCTGTCTTTGAAGGAAAAATGATGCCTTTGAGAAGAGATACTAATTACATCCCAATTCATTAGGGTCAGGGACCATTCATTATTTAAAGCTTTTTTGTAACTTTCAGTTCATGGGTCACAAGAATAGTCATATGACTTCTTTTTATTTCCTGTTCATCACTTCTTCTCACATAAGTCTACTGCCATTTGATCTTGGCAAGTTGAGCAACTGGTTTAGTCAGATATTTTTAAGTATGAACAGCTGTTTCAAAGTGAAATTTTATAAGTTGGCTGACCAAGGAGTACACCCTCTGTTGTACAGTCATATGTAAGTTGTCAGTCAGCAGGAAATTTATGGTTTTGTCATGGTGTTTTGGGATTATTATAAGTGATGATTTAATTTATATAACGGATTAAAATAAGCAGGATACTGTAATATTCTGTGGCACATAAATTTTGGGAGGGAACAACATATATGTGTATTTTATGATTTTATTGAATAGTATATGTAACATAATAATAGTAATGATATTCAGTACTTGTGATTTGTTCCAATACCAATTTTAAATGGTGAATCTGTGTACAGATATCTTTGAATACAAATGCCAGTTTTTCCTTTTTCTTACGGGTGGCCACTGTTGGCAGGTTTGATTATTTGACAGGTATTCTGTTTGATAACAATGTTATATCAAAAGCATGACATGCATCATGTGCTTGTTTCTTGGCAATTATATGCATGCTGTCAGGTAGGGAATTTTCAACCCTTACTTACAATTACTAAATATTTTGTCTTTTTTGTCCCACTGCTTGCAGCAGATACATTTTAACTCGGTCCTGTTGGTTTGTGCATTTTTCCTTTCAATATGAGAAGTTTGTTAGCAGATTGACACAAATACCACTTAACACAAACAAGTGAAATTTGGCAGGCTTATTTGTATACATATGTAGATGACATAATTATATTTTCAGGTCATAAAATTATTTTTTTTTAACTTGGCAATTTTTGCAATGAAAACAATTTTAACAGAATTTAGCAAAAACTTCTGGAGGTGAAATTTGGGTGTGCCTATTTATGTTTATGTAAATGACCTTTTCAGATTTCTGAGCTGTTTTTCATAAAATATTTGCTAATGTTTTCCAAAGTTTTTTGACATGGTATTAAGTAGGGCATATGTTTTACAACAGCATAAACATAGTTCTTGTTCAGCATATAATAATATATATGCATTATTAATTAACGGTCTTAAGATTGTACACTAACAAGTAAGAGATTAACTACCTGTTGGTTACCTGTTCTTCTTTTGAAACTTAGTGACACATTTTGTACCAGTATTTGGTTACCAAGAGTATGGATTAGAGAGAAGAATTGATAATGACAGGTTAGATTTTTTTTCAAGTTGAAAACTATTTTCAACATATTTTGTGACATCTCCCCCAACACAGTAATTTTGCAATTTTCATATACATGTTGAGATAAAAAGTGGACAATGTCGCCTATTTAATAATTTTAATTTTAATCTTCAGCAACAATAAATTAATTAGTCATTAGTCTCTTTATTCTTTAAATGTGTCTCAGTATGTGTTGTATTATAGTTTGGGTACCAAAATACATGTCAGTATTGATACATATCATTTCACCCCTACTTGTAAAGTTATTTTGCTTCCAGATTTTCATCTAGGTTGCAGAAGTTTGCTACTTGCTATTGTAAATTGAAAACTACGATCAGATTGGAAGTTTAAAGAAGTTTTACAAAAAATGCATTAGCTGCATGTATAATAGGGATGGGTTAGGGTCATTTAAAGATGAATTACGTGTGTCTTCAGACTGAACTAATCAAAGGATTCAAGAGAAAAGGAACTCAGCTTGGTACATGTAGGTAACAGGAAATTCAAAACTTTGTATGCATTAAGAGTACCATTATTTTAATGTCAGTTACTTGATCAAGTTGAAGTTGGTTATCTTGTATTCATCTTTGATTTCAGAGTTCTCATTAGCATGAGACACAACTTTCGGCATCTTCAGTTTCTTGTCTTGACCCTTGATTTTTTTTTCCTGCAGTTTTCTTTCAGTGTTAGTTTTCATTTTTGCAGAAATGCTGCCCTAGACTTTCATTTTAAAAATTCTACAAAGAGCTCTGAGTGTGATACATAAAGGGTTTTCTCTGACTCAGTTTTCAATGTCATAAATTTTTAATAATTCTGAAGTGTGGGGAATAAGTATTTTGTCTAAAATAGATTGAATTAGCTTGTCTTATTGCGAGCAATTTACCAATAACATACCAAAAAATTGTCTTGCTTTAATGTAACCCTTTATGAAAAGTATGTATTGTCTGTACTTACTTTTAAGTTTGATTCAACTGCGAACTGCATAGACCCAGATCTGCAATTGCATAATACACCAGCATATCTGGATCTGTGAAGTTTCTTAGGACAAATCAGTAGAACAGAGAACATATACCCTGATATGCCAGTGCATTATGCAACTGCAGATCATTGTCTGTGTTCTTTGCAGTTGGACCTGATTTAGAAGTGAGTTTATATGGTAGTGTAACATTTATAATAAGCATAACAATGTCCTAATAACATTTTGCTAGAATGAAGCCTTTTACATTGCATGTGCTGTGCATGTATTTCCTTGGACCATCCCTCACAGGAAGTGAATGAACTCCAGTTTCAGCTGCAGTGGAAGGAGGCCACAATCCTTGATAGTCAGCAGTTGTGGGCGCAACGATTTGATGGGTTGGTCACATTTCTTGTTACCTGAAGCATGTAATCAATTTTGTCACACTGTAAATCTATGTAGAATTCCTCACTGCACATATTTGCATAACACATGCTAAAAGTCACCGAATATTAACTAAATTACCTGTTATTTGATACAAGTTGTATGGTTGGCAATTTTATTATTTTTATTATACCCATGATGTAGTGTCGAGCATGGGATATTGTGATATCTCTTTGTCCATTCTTTTGTCTCACCATCTGGTTGTTACCACATATTCTACTAAAACTCAAGACAGGAAGCACTTAAAGCCAGTTAGTTATGTTGTTCATATGATAACCAGTCAGCTCCCACCTCTGTGGTCCCTGCAGGGTCAAAGGTCAGATTACAAAAATGTCATTTACTTTGACACTATTATATTTTTTAACCAAACTTTGAAAATACACTTTTAGCAAGAAGGCACAGTTCTTTAGTTTCAGTAGTTTTTGTTTTTGTCCATTATTCTGTCTATCTATCCATCCTTTCACTATTTCCATTTTTGCTTCTGGAACATAACTCTCAAACTGTCCATGGGTACTTTTCTAAGAAACTTGGTACAAATATTGGACTTGAGTTCCAGATGTGCCTCTTTGTACTCACAGCTCTGCATTGTTAATATTTCTTTATTTTCTGCATTTTCATCTCCATCCATTATCCATGTTTTCATTTCCAGAGCATAACTCTCACATCATTCAAGGTAACTGTAATATCAGAAATTTTTATGGCGGGTCAGGGAGGGGGAGGGGGAGGCAATTGGCATGGTTTTTATTGTAGCCCCAAACAACAAATTTAAATAGCAAACAAAAATTAGCCACATATGAATTGATGATGACCCAATCTGCACCTGTCCAATTTTTGTTCCTAGAGATTAACAATGCTATTAGTATTTGATACTTAAGTGTCAGTACTGTTATCTGGTCATAAAAATATTGGCTTTTACTTGTTTTTCTTTTATTTTAATCCTTTGAAAAAAGAATTGCAAAGCATTTTATATTGTTTCAGTGCAAACATATCAATAAGGTATCCGATAGCTGTAATTTCCATTCATTGCATTAAATCAATATGCGAGATAAGTAGGGATAGAGAGAAATGAGGAAAAGCATAAAGTATTCAGACACTAATACTTAAAATTTAAGGAAGAATAATAAAAATGCTAGTATATAAAAATTAAATTTATACTTATTCACATCTATCCTTCATTGGAGTACAGATATTGTATAGAAATTAAAATCCTTCATTTTATCCATGCATTTTTGATTCAAAAGAATAACAGGCCTGTAAAATACTAGAATAATTGCATGAAGTGCAATTGTTAATGAAGCACCTGCATATACACTAATTTGCAGCAGAGTTTTAAAGTTTACACTTTGCTGTTTTTTGGACAAAGTCACTGTATCAATATCATGTCAATCAAGTCTCATGGTACACTCAGATGCCTTTCAGGTAAACAATCCCCAAATTGCAGAATTAAACAACTTGAGCTTTCTCATAACCACTGAAAATTAGATCCAATCTTTCACTCATCGTGTGAGCTGCAATTATCCATTCAGCATGAACTGATTTGATTCATGAGGTTGCAAGGTTTACTACTACAGTGCACTGGTTGTTGCCAGTAACATCTTTCTTTTCCATGGTTGCCTCCATGACCTGTTTTGCACACCAGTTGTGGACTTTAAATCTTCATTGTACTCTATTTATTGTCAAGTCTAGTGGTTGAGGTTGGTGTGTACATGAGGCAGGCACAAATGAGTGATTGTCTTTCAATTGGGTTAGCATCTTTTTTGCTTTGGTGGGCTCTGAACACGTTAAATACTCCATTGCCTGCTGGTTGCATTGAGCAAGGGACAGTCTGACATATTTTGTTCACTTTATGGACAGTGGTTTTAGTAAGAGATCTTACAGATATATTTTAATAACCTATTGGCATATTGTTATTGGTTGCATCAGCTTCCTTTTATTTTGAAAACTCAGATGAAAAAATGGTGTACGTTATTGACAGGTATTTTATAGAGGTTCATAGAGGCAGTATTATTGTTTAGTCTTGTTGGTTGCATTAGTTTTCATTGATGATATTCACTTGGACAAAACACATTGTAAGTAGTGAACTTGTCAGGTCTTTTATTTGTGCTCATAAATGTGGAAGTATTATTTTACACATTCAGTGACCACAATTTGCATTAGCATAGTTTTATTCTTTTATATCCTTTACATGAGCAGGTGTCATGGGTGGGTATGGGTGTAGATATGTGATTTCAGGATGACTCTTGTATAAATATGTAATGATAGCTGGAATGTGCATGTTGAAATACTTAGTGCATCATAATAATAAATTTCAATATGCACACTGTTATAAGTTTCTTCACATATAACCTTATTGTTATGATTATTCTTGGATTTCTCATCCTGATGACTAGATATGCATTTCTTTAGCAGCACTGCTTTTTTTTGTTACAGTTGTTTGTCTGCAGTGTATTTTTTTTTGGAAAAGATCTCATGACGTGAAATAGAGTTTATATACCTTTAGTGTCATTTTGATATCTCTCTATTCAATTTTAAAAAAATAATTAAAAAATTCAAATGAAATTCTATATATATATATATATATATATATACACTGTATATATATTTTAATTTTTTTTAGCGTTTATTTGAATTTAATATTGAAAATTAGTCTAAGGTATAGCATAAATAAAATAGTGGAAATGAGCTTCAATTATAGTAACAAATAATTACATTGGTATAATTATACTCACTTTAACTTTATGACATTGTGTACTAGGGCTCAATGTTTAGTTCTGAAATCACTCGCCCAGTCAGGTTCCTACAAAACCTTTTTGCCCTGACAAATGCATTACTTGCCCTGACCTATTTAGAGTAAAAATCAAAAGGAGAGAAATAGTGTCTGAAATTTATTATTTAATGTTAATTTCATAAAACTACAAAACAGCAAGCTGAAGAAACATTTTATCTAAGTCAGTGTGAATATAAAAAAAAAGATATTGAAAAAAATTGTAAATTATTAGACTAAGAAATTGTAGCAAAAATGAAAAATAGATGATTGACAGACAAATAAGTTGAACAAAATTTGAAGAAAAAAAAATCATTTAAAACAGAATTAAAAACTTAAATGTTTTTAGTACACATCCCTGAACCGAATAGCCAGTAATCCTCATCAAAATCAAGCCACTTGTACTCATTCCATTTTGGCTGAAATTCTTTTCTTAAATTGTTACTTTCAAAACTTCGTTTTTTGTAACTTTTGTACTATTTTTCAGTTTTCCTCCCTGCTGGTTTCTCTTTGGATGACACAAACCCATTACAAAACTTTATTTAACAATTTATACATCAGTCTGTCTGAATGTCATCAAATATGGTTGCTTGAGGTTTGACAAACAAAAAAATAACACTATTTGCCCACAAAAGCAACAAAATGTACTAGGTTTGGATCATTACAGATCTTAATTGAAAAAAAAAATATTTGATGTTTATAATCAATGTGTTCTTGTTGATGTATAGGTTTTGGAATAGATCATGATAGATTAGTGATGATTACATTTGGAGTGGACCGTCATACTGAGTAAATAATTGGAATATTTCATGAAGAGTACAAGGTCGAAATGGTGTGAAATAAAAATATATTTTATTTCACAATTTGAGTTATCAATCCTACAAACATTTCCTCTCATTTGTATCAGTCACTCCAGAAAATCACAGGTCCAGTCAGACAAATTTTTAAATTGGCTTTTACTTGCACAGACTTTAGTTTCACTTGCCCTGGCTATCAGGCAACCATTAAATTAAATGTGAATATGAATAATCAGTTTGTACATCTTTATCAAAACAAAGTTGGAATCATTTAGAAATAATGTGCTGAAGGGGAATAATGAAGACAGACAACTGTAACAATAGCATGCTCCATCTTTGTACTGCTGTTAATGGAAACCATAATAGTGACTGGCTTTATGATACTGAGATATGATCCAACATGGCTGTGTACTTGCACTTTGTAAAATACACCAAAACATATAAAAGCAGGCATTTACTAAATGTGAATATACAAGTACAAAAGTCAGTTGAAACAAATTACCTTGCAATTATATAACAAAATTTATTGTGTTTAATGGGATCCCTTACTATACTGGTGTTATATAGGGGGAAGCTAATTTAATGGGATCCTGACCATGCTGGTGTTATATAGGGGGCAGACAATTTAATGGGATCCCAGATCATATTGGTGTTATATAGGGGACAGACAATTAAATGGATCCATGACCATATTGGTGTTACATAGGAGGTAGCCAATTTAATTAACTCCTGACCATGCTGGTGTTATATAGAGGGCATCCAATTTAATGGGGTCCATGACCATACTTGCATTATATAGGGAGCAGCCAATTAAATTGCTCCACGATTGTATTGGTGTTATATAGGCAGCGGCATTATGTTGAGGGCCTTTTAGGGACATACCACTGTCTTTTCACTCAGTATATTAGATCACATGAGTGTTTCTGTGTGAAACCTAAGTCTACACCTGAAGCTTTCTATATCTAACAGTCACAGATATGCTACTCTGGTGAAGGAGAGAGGAGGGGGACTTCCTCCTGTTTTTCTGCTTTGGTGGCGGGTGATGAGGGACAGGGTCCTAACCCTCCTGCAAGTACTATGTATCAAGCAAAACCACAAAGCAACAAAAAGTCGACAGTTTCAAGGGAAAATTATACAAGGTAAAAACAATTGTACAGAAATAAAAAATCAGTGCATGTCAAAAAAGATGTCAACTTGGGTCCTAAATCATAGTCATTAGATTATACTTATAGCTTCACAAAAATTGTATCACATGTGCTAACTACTGTGAATTCTAAATTTTATAGGGAATCATTTTTTTTAGTTCTACTGGTCATGGAACAGATGGTGTACTGTCTATTTTCCTATCATCTTTTAGCACAAATTTCTTATTGCTGTAAACAATCTGGAGGCATGCAATGAAACTTTTCACATATTTTCATCCCATAGTCTAATTGGTCCTAAATGACAATGGTGCTACTCAGACATCCAATATGGTTGCCACAGCAGTCAACTTGGAAATCTTGTTATTGCTAATCCTACTGAACAGAAAGTCATATTTTCACCGGAAGACTTCTTGTGGTGTATTGTTGGTTCTAAATGAAAACAGTACTGATCTGATGTCAAATATGGATGCCACAGTGGTCATCTTGAAAATCTTTTTTTTATTGTTTGTTACCCCTCCTAATTGAACACTAATATTGCAATGGGGTTTTCACCAGAAGACTTCTTGTGAAATCCAGTTGATCCTAAATGAAAATGATGATGCTTGTACATCCAATATGGCCACCACAGTAGGCATGTTGATAATCTAATTAATGTTACTCCTCCAGAATGGCTGGTCACATCATCAACATGGGTGTTTTTGACTTCTCATGATGTCTAGATGGTCTTAAGATGAGACTGTTGCTGCTCAGACATCTAGTATGTGGCCATCTTGAAAATTTTGTTATTACTTTACTAGAATGAATAGTCATATCAGCATTTGGTTTTCACTGACCTCTTGAGATGTCTAGTTGGTTGTAAAAGAAAATGGTGCCAATCTGACTTCCAGTATGGTTGGCACAATGGCGATCATGAAAATCTTCTTGTGCTACTTTCCAAGTCATATCAATAACATGCTTTCAGACAAATGACTGTGATGTCTAGTTGGTCCAAACATGTTGGCAGCAATCTTGAAAATCTTCTTATCATGATGTTGTTTCTTCCCAAATATGGGAAATCATATCAGCTTAGGGTTTTCACCAACAGATTTTTATTATGATGTCTTATCAGACATAAATTTAAATGTTGCCAGGCTGACAAACAATATGTGCAGTGCAGCAGCTAATTTGAAAATCTTAGTATTGCTGAAATATATCAGAGAAGGCTTCAACACTCAGAAGATATAAGGAAGAAATGGTCTAATCTTCAGTTCCTTGTTGGTCAGTAGATCATCAGTCTATTCAGAGGGGCTAAGTTTATCTTCCTGTATGCTACACACCTCAGGGATGTGGGTTTGATTCCCACCATAGTGCATAGTCCCCCAAAATTCATGCATCACTATGTTGACCGGCCTTCTGTGACCTTGTATGTGTAAATTGACTGTAAAACCCAATACAAAAAGGATACTGTCAATGAATAATATACATTTCATGAATGACGTCATACATCATTATATTGGACATTAAATGATGAACAAATTTTTTATTTTCTTGCTTGTGGTTGCCCTTGAACAGCTCATTAGCAACATGAAAACCCATTTACCGTATTTACTGCATGTTTTCGGACATTGTTTTCAGACACTGTTTTTTTTTTTGGCAAATATAATATTTAAATGCCTTGTAATTTTTCAGATGTCGCTCCACTATAATTTTTTCTACAATTTATGTTTTCGGACACAATGTAAGAAGATCTGCTGCTTCGTTTTAAAGTAAAATTCACAGTGTGTTTGCCATTAATTTAACTGATACAAAGTTCGCTTCATTTGGTCGCCAATTATTTAATGTGATCACGAACTTCCATGGATTGGTTGTCAGTGTAGACATCGTTACACACGAAACCACTTCACGCAGGTGTGACAGTTATGGCTTTGATTAGAAACCATGACCCCTGCTTTATATCATTAAACAATACATCAGAGAGTCAGTATGGATTAGTAAATTCATTGGCATCGTGTAACAAAACAAACCCCTTATCCCCGAGGCATTATGTACCATGGGTTTAAATGTAGTTATTGTTCTACAGGTAATAAACCTCTTTGTAGACGATAAATATTGATTGTGGATGCAACATGTTCGGTACATCGTGTGCTCTTTTAACGAAATCCAGATGGCTGCCCTTTATTTCCGAACACACCTGTCAAAGAAATCCCACAAATTATAGTAGGAACAAATATCACCTAGACACCCTGAAATCTCCAACATGCATCGAAACAATCTTTGAGCAGTCGATTGTTTCGAGTCGGCAGCTCTACTCATTTTCAAGCTACCCTCAGCTAGGTGGGAAACAAAAAGAAGAGAGAACCACAACAAATAGATCACCTTTATTTTAAAAAAAATACCAACATATTAATGACTCGTATATTGCAACTTGTTTATTATTTTTATCCTTCCTAGGCGTGCGTTCAACACTCACCCCATATGGAGCCTCTCATCCTTGGCGCTCTAAGATTAACCATTATACATGTACTGGTATTTCTACTCTCGATACTAAAATGTTTCTGTCATAAATATCTTCAGAATTATAATTCCAAATTTTTTTTATTTAGTTTGTATTAATATCTTAATTACACAGACATAAAGGTTGCATGCATTTGTAAGGTAGATTTTATTGATCACTGATTAGTAAAGGGTTAAACTGGATTGCACGATTACTAATATGGCGGTTATTTTGGAAAATACGTACACAATCGTGGCTCTAATACATGTATGGCTGCGTTTTCTGGTGGATGGACATGTATCAAATAGACAGAATAGGCAAGTAATGCCTGTTTTTCATTCATTATCCTTTCCGTGGTGTTAGACAAAATACTTGTTTTACTTCATGGCAGTACATCGCCATGTGAGCTAATGGTAACTTCGTTACGGACGGGGGGGGCACAAATTTGTCTTCTCCTGTTTGTTTTTGGACACCTAATTAAAGAATTTAATATGTATTTGGACAACAGAAAAAGTAATTATTTTTTGCCGTCTGAAAACATGCAGTAAATACAGTATTACTACAGTTGTGCAAGTAAAAAAATGAACTTAAAAATGCAAACTGAAAAAAGTAACTTCCTCACATTTCATACATTCATTCTGCTCCAATAAATATCCATTATTTTAATATGTAAACCAATATTTTCTTGTTTTAATTTCTATTATGGTGGTGAGAGTGTAATCATAATTTTAGTTTTTGTTTTCCTTTTCACCATGGAATTTTGCCAGAATAGCCATTAGATAATCACTATAAACTATTTCTTTAATATAACTTTCATCAGCTGTTGGACTTATTAGTAATCAGGATTTGGGAATATGGTTAAAACAAACTGTTTGGTGTCGGAAACTGAGATTTTTTATTAATCATGTAAAGAAGAATATACATCAGCTAGACTGAAATACAGATGGGATATATAATTAAAAGTGATTGCATTAAGAAAACAAAAAACAATAAAGAACAATCATTGTCTTTGTGGCTGGCAGTATTTGGTGTGCCACTGGGTGTGGACACATACCTATTGATCAACTGTCATACTAATTAATCATATACATATTAATAAATTATGTCAAATATACATTGTATATACTAACTGCATATTATTAATTTAAATGAAATTTCAAAAAATTAAATAAATTTCATCCTTGATACAGTATCTTGCAGGGGTGGAATGGGGGTGTTTGGGGGAAAACATTTGGTATATAAAGAAAATGTCTGCTGACAGCACATTAAAAACAAACAACAGGAAAAAGAAATATTTTATTCATTGAACTATATGGATAGTCATTTAAAGTTTAATACAATAAAATATATGAGAGCAACTTGTTTTGCCATGTTTTGGTCATACTTCTATCAGGCAGTGACTTTATGCCTTTAGTCTCATTTGTCATATACTCCCAGCATAGGAGACAAGGTTGAGAAAGCATGAACTTCAGACTGTGAAAAGGATCTATTCTTCAGTTGTACTATTTTTAATGTTTTTCATAATTTGTCTATTCATCCATCCATTATTCACTCATTCATTTCCAGAGTAAAACTCCAAAGGATTTCAGGGTATCTCTTTAAAACTTGTAAATTTATTACAATAGTGGTCCTTGTGTACCTTTTTTAGTAAGGATTATTTTTTATTTAAATACTTTTAGCTCACCTGGCAATAAGGCCAAAAAGATTTTTAGTATGGCCATGTGTGCATCGTGCATTTGTCCATCAGCAGTTGCATGTTGCCAGTCTGGAGTCCATATTTCTGATCTGATTGCAATAAAACTTTGACTATGGGTCTATATCATCAAAGTCTTGAAAGAGCCCAATAACGCACAAGCACTGTGCATATTAATGAAGTGATCTTGCATCTAAATTGGTTAAACTTGTTACCAGTCTGGAGGCAATATTTCTGATCCTATTTTGATAAAGTTTGGAATATACTCATGTCTCATTATAATCATGAACAAGTTCTGTAATGAGCAGGTTCCACACGTATAATAAAGGGGTGATCGTGCAAGCATTTTTCAGATCTTATTACAACTCCAGAGGCCACATTTCTGATCCATTCTTGATGAGAATTGCAACATGAATGAGATTCACATGTACTAATTAGGTGATATTGCATCTGATCAGTTGAATATCTTAAGCTTCCATAACTGAAATTTAATTTTAAAAAATATAAAACTGTGTACTTGAGATAAAACTCTTTAATCCATTGCAGCATCATCTCAGCAACCCAACTCTTCTCCTGCACACATATGATCCATTTCTTCAGTGCATGAATATTTTCTTAGCTTGCTTATGCCGTGAAAAATTATTGTTGGACGCAACACCTCTCCTGAAGTGAAAGCTGTAAGGATTAAAGTCAGATTTTTAAAAATCTGCACCAGTCATGCTAATTCTCACACTTTTACCCCCCCCCCCATCTTACTGAGAGTCAGTCCAAGAATAAGATGAAAGTAAACTGGAATTTCATTCATGTTAATGATCATATTGTCAGCAAAATCATCTTCTCTTCTGGTCTTCACAAATTCATCTAATGATTTTATTTTCTCCAAATCTTCTGGACCATACTGGGTCATCAATGTCTGTGCAAGAAGCATTGTATTGTGTCACTTTAAAAATTGTTCCATTGTTTCAATTTATTTTCAAAATTCCCATGAATTCGTGTGAAATGGAACCAAACTTAGCTTCCCTATGTCAGCTGACTTTGTATATTAAAAAAAAATTGGCTTATAAGTATCCAAAGCTGGCTTCTGAGGTCGGCTTGCTTTGTAATAAAAAAAACTTTGTCTTTGATATCCTATCAGTAAGTTCAAAGAATGAGTTTATTGCTCACTGCCGGCTGTGTTTATTCACCACCTGGGCTTCTGTTTGCTTGGCAATTCTACTCATACAGGCATTGATATCTGCAGGTAAATAGTATGTACAACAATAACTTGCTTTTGTAATACTTTTTTTAACCCATGCTAGTGAAAAGATTGTCATTTGCACTCAAGTGAATGTATTTTCAGATAATGATTTTTATTTGCAAGATACTGTCATGTAGATAACCTGGATATAATACAATCTTGGTTATTTTGCACCTACCACCATGTTATGTATGAATGGCAGATGCCTTCAGGCAATCGTTTGATTATTTCCCTCTCATTTACGATTTTGTTTGATCCAGTTTTCTGTCAGATAACATATTCAAACCATTGAGCTCAACCAAACATAATTTGTTTCTCTATGTTCATGTCAAAGAACAATGTGTCGTGTGTTATCTGACATAAGCGATAGACACTACATTATGGATGCCTACACTACATATATGGAGTTTGTGGATATATTTTATTCTTTAATGCTCATGATGAAAAAAAAGAGGAATAATTGATAACAATACAAGGTTAATTTCTTTCATTTTGTTATCAAATAAGCATTTTGTTCATCTGTTTTATTGCAACATGGTGTGTGGGGTGTGTGTGTGTGCACAAATTCAACACAAAAATTTATTTTGTTTCTTAAGTCTTGGGACATATGACCTAGGTGAAAAAAGTTTTACCATAAGTTCTGGGACAGCGGAAAAAAATATTTTATTTGACCCAATATATACGGTAAATACAGTAAACACAGAATATACTGCCAGAACATCATTAGTGTTAAGTGTTCAGTCTTGATAAATCACTGAAAACAAAACATGTTATGTCTATGTTAGGTGGAATTTGAAAATCTAAACTAAATAATTTGACTGTTAGTTTTTTCAATCTTGATTGAGAAAATTCAAAGCATGACTGATTTTGCAAAAATGTAGACAGTTCAGTATAAAAGAATTCTGCAAAATATGTCATTTTGTCATGTATTTACACATTACATGTTGTGTTTGGTTGCCATTGCAACCAATTGCATACCCTGCATGCTGAAATGAAGCATACCCAATACCCATCTAGTGTCCATGACAAATATCAGACAACAAAAAAAAATGATTATTGTACAAAAGTTTACTCAAAAGGAATGCCATAATTATGGACTTTAAGATAAATAGTGTCTGTCGCTTATGTCAGATAACAACAACACATTGTTTATTAATGTATATATAGAGAAATGAATTGTATGTGGTTGTTTTCAAAGGTATGAATAAGTTATCAGATTGAAAACTGGATCCAACAAAATCACAAATGAGAGAGAGGGAGAGAGAAGTATCAACCAATTGCTTGAAGGCACCTGCCATTCACTCATGACAAGGTGTAGGGTGCAAAGTAACCAAGATTGTATTATATCTAGGTTAACTATATGGTAGGGAGCAAAAAACAGATTATTCATCAGATATCAAATACAAAGATTATTTTATTACAAAGCATGCTAACCCTGGATGCCAACTCTGGATTCTTTTCAGTGTGCCAGTTTGATATACATATACACACACACACAAAGTCAGCTGACATAGGGAAGCCAGCTTTGGTTTCCTTTTACCAGTATTAATGGGAATTTTGAAAATAAATTGAAACAATGAAACATTTTTTAAAGCAACATAATCTAGTGCTTTGTGCACAGACATTGATGACCCAAATGCCTCCCAGAAGATTTGGAGGAGTAATTAAAATCATTCCCTGAATTTGTGAAGGCCAGAAGAAAAGATGATGATTTTGCCAACAGTATGATCATTGACATGGATGAATCTTAGTACACTTTGATCTCTTTTCTGTACAGACTGTTGATAAGTCAGGGGTTAAAAATGTGAATTCTTATAACTAGTACAGATACAAAGTCTAACTTTAGACCTTGCAGTTTCCACAGCAGGAGATGTGTTGCCTCCAATGATGATTTTTCACAGAATGAGGGAGCTATAAAAATATTCATGCACTGAAAGGATGAATCATTCATGTGCAGGAGAAGGGTTAGTTTGATGAGGTGCTGCTACAGTTGATTAAAATTTTTAACTTTAGTGCACAGTTTAATATTTTGTAAATAAAATTTAAGTTTGAATGCATGTTCTTACATGTAATTTTCAAATGATTTGAAAGACATTCACAACTTAGACTCCATAAAAATGATGTGTCCCAGAACATACAGAGCTCAAAAAAATTACTTTAATAATTATGGTGTCCCAAGAAATACGGTGCCCCAAAATATACAGTAAATATGATAGTAAACTAGGCAAAATTGACATAATAGAAGGTTTGGAAGATAGATTATATAGGATGTATTGTTACAATACTACATCAGCCTGCTTAGTGAACAGGTCAACTGTTATCTAAACCAGGTGAGCAATATTGTGTTCACTTGGGCCTCTTGTTAATATTTATTGCCCATTAGTCTCTCTATTCATGGGTCTTATTCACACTTTTATTCATGGAGGAAAACTAAGAAACTGTGTGTGTGTGTGTATGTGTGTGTGTGTGTGTGTGTGTGTGACTAATCTAGATATTATTTTTTCTATTGAGAATAATCATATTTATCATGCACACCATGCACATTTTGGAACTGCTTTGGTGGCCTAAGTGGTTAGAGCATCTGCCTAGGATGAGGGAGGTTGTGGGTTCAAATCCCAGCTGTGCTTACTTATACTTATAAAAATGGTACTAGCAGCTGCCTCATTTGGCACTCAGCATTAAGAGGCTATTGTTAGGACTGGTCGCCTGGTGTCAGGATAATGTGATTGGGTGGGACATAGTGCTACATGTCTGATACCCCAGTGCTAGACATCACTATAAACAGCCACATTGCAGACATCATAGCGATATGACTAAAATTGTGAAAGTTACATTAAAAATCCAAAACCACACAAACACACGCACACATTTTGGACCAAAAATCCCAATCTATTCAAGATATCTATGTGAAACTTCATATACATACCAGATTCATTGTCAAAATATGCTTTTCACCTTTTTGGAATTTTTCATTTTCAGTATATTAAATGTTCTGGTCTAGGCAACAGTGTGTTGAGAGTGCCACTAAAACCTATCAACCAGTTGTTCATTGTCATTCACACTTTCCTTTCTGAAGATTAACTCCAAAAGTGTTAATGATGTCATATTTTTTTCCATTGCTCTGTCCATCTCACTAACTATCTTATGTACTTTTATTCTGGAAGAAACATTCAAAACTGTTTAGCTGTGAATCTTTATATACAGTACATATCTTTTGTTCATCTGTCCATCTGTTTGATATCCACACTTCTCTTTCTAGATCATACTGGTAACAATATATTTTTCAAAAATTCTCATTAGTACAAAAATTTCTCTGTATACATTACACTATATGGATGGATGTGTTTTTGTTATTTAGAATTCTTCATTTCAAGTGTTTCCATCCAGTCATCTATCCATCCAATTATCCCAGTCAGAATTAGTTTTCAAATTGGAAAAGCATTGAACAGGATTGACCCAAATTTAACAAGCACACACGCATGTTGACTATCATTTCCTGTATACTTTGTCAACATGAATTTCCAGTATAATCTTCAACAGACCCTTTTGTCTCCTGACATGCATTTTGGTGGGACAAGGACAGAGATTTTGGTGGACAAGGACAGGCATTTTGGTGGAACAAGGACTCTGTCTTCTTGGTTTCTATAACTCTACCAGGCATGCAACACATTTAGGTTATTTAATATATTTGTATTTCAATAGTGCAGGACATTTTCTGTCAGTTGTTATTTATAATAAACAATGTACAATTTTATCATTATCTCACCTGGCTATAAGGCCGTGTAAGCTTATGCTTTGGTCCATTTGAATGGGATCCACTACCTGATCATAAGTGTATCTACAAATTTACTCATAATTTTGTTTAAAACCACAAAAATGTATGCCCACTAAAATCAGTAGAACTCAAACATCAGTCACTAAAATACTTGGCATCACTCAAAATGACTCCCTCAGTACTGACATATTCTCTTGCTTGCAACCTCATGAATTCTAAACAGTCCAAATCTCTGAGAACAGTGATGCTGACCATTCTATATTTTTGTAGAATTGTTCAGGAATTTTTGTGAAAATTTTGCATTCTGAATTATACTTTCAAAATTCCAGAAAATCCAAACATTTTGGGATGATGCAGTTTTGAAGAAGATGTTTCTCTGTGTTCACATGTAGCTAGGAAAGTACTTCAGTACCAGTATAATAAACTGGTACATAGAACACAGCTTTTCAGTGTAGAAAACAGTGTAGATGAGAAGAAATTGGTTGATTAGGCTGTAAATAAGTGAAAAGTGCTGGCATACTAGATGTGTGTGATTTAGATTTTTAACGTAGCTTTAACAATTTTTCAGTCATATCGCTACGATGTCTGCAGTGTGACAGTCTATAGTGATGCCTAGCACTGGGGCATCATGCCACAGACATGTGGCATGATGTCCCACCCAGTCACATTGTCCTGACACCAGGCTGACCAGTCCTACACTAACCTCTTAATACTGAGCACCAAGCGAGGCAGCTGTTAGTTCCATTTTTAAAGTCTTTGGTATGACTCTCCGGGGTTCGAATCCGCAACCTCCCACATCCAAGGCATACTCTCTAACCACTAGGTCACTGGAGCGGTCTGGCATACTAGACGAATAGAATAGGAATGTGCAGATAACTCATGAGGGAAACAAATGTTTATGGTTATCGTTTTGGCTAACAAAGCGTTGAAGTTCCTTGATATATTGCATATTTTTCAGTACCATTGAATCAGAATGATTCATTTTATTTGTTTCAGAGTCTGCAGAGAAAATGCTACTTTAATGGCAACTCTTGAGAAGAAAAATGAAGAGCTAAAGAAAATAACTGCTCAAAAAATTGGTTTGCTTGAATTTTTTTCGTTTTGTTTAAAGAAATTGTTTTATAATTCTTTCTTAAAGACTCGTATTCACAGATTGACTTATGAGCCAAAGTTCTTATCACATGTCAGTATTACTTTTCTCATTTAAACAAAATATAGTTTTCAAATGCAGAATGATTTACGATCTGTTACTATGCACCAAATACAAGTGATCTGTGTAAACTCGTATATTAAACTCAGACTTGTATGTTGTACTTTTTGCTTTTATATTCTCTGAAGTTATATATTATGGTGCTTTCATCATATCTTTTAGAAACCCCTTTTAATTCTGAAAAAAATGCCACTTACTGTGTGATTCAACATTTGAGAAAGGTATATGTTTGTAAATAGTTGATGTTATTTGATAGAAACGTTAGTCCCAGCATTGAATAGAAACAGTGTAACAGTAGTATTGTTTATTTGCTTAGGCAATGAAATGACAGGACGAGTGATACTTTAAAGGACTTTTACCTTAAAAGAAGTTATGCTGATCTACCATCAAATATGGCTGCTGTTACTATAAGTAGAAAATCATTTACACAGCTTTATGTTTGATAGAAAGCAACATCATTGTCCCAACTACACATTATTCATGAACAATTTCTCCTGAAAAAGAATAGGTTACTTTTGAAAAGAATTATAAAATCTAATATGATATCAAGATTGTGAATAATAATCTGTACCTTTCCCACAGCTCTTTCCAGGGAAAATGATGAGATTTTAGCCCTGCTTGATGTGCAGGAGAGAGCCAAGTATGAAGGATGTAGAAGTGTTTCTTCAGAAGAAAATTACTGTACCTTTAGCTCAACAGAGGTAAATATTTTTATACCGTGGTTTACTTCATTTTGGCAGAACAAAATTTAATTAACTTCTGCCGGCAAAGCAAAAAACTATTTACCCATGTTAACTTGAAAACTTTTTAAAAAATAAATATTTTGAAATTTAATAGAGAGATTCCATGTATGAAAACATTTCACTGATTCCAAAAGGTTTGTTTAAAGAGGTTTTTTTGTAAATAAGTAAGTTTGTAATTTTGGCACATAATTACCAATCTACTATCAGAATCTTTGTTTTTGCACCAGTAGGATGTGTTTTCTGTTTTAAATGTTTAGCAGCCTATTTAAAAGAGCAGCAGAAAAGTAAATGAAAGACTACAATTCTTTTAAAAATACACCTTTAGATATACTTTGTCATTTACATTCCAGCTAGCTATTCTAGGTGCATGTCGTTGCCGAGTGAGAGAGCCAGATCCCTGTGGTTGTGCTCACGCAGCAGCAAATTTAAAAAAAGAGATCACCAGATTGAAAGATGACGTATGTTTGACTGCATTATTTCATTAAGTTACTGTTGTAACATGTAAACATGTTGAGAAACAGTTTTGTTCATATCCTGGATCTTGGATACACTGGAAAATTCTTGCAAAGAAAAATATTGGTAAATTTATGAAGAAAACTGCTTATTAATTTACTTGAAATTAACATCATGAATATATTTACCACACAAAATGTGAAAATATTCTGCCAAAATATTGTATGCTAAAGTTGTAGAACTGTTTCTAGCTTGTATAAACAGTTAATCAATAAATGTTATAATTATTTTTTAACTTACATTTATTTTTTATTTGAAAGTACCTGTAGGATAATTTTGTTATGACAAATTTCTCTGATTGATATGAGCTGGTGGGACAAATGGGAAATGTTTTAGGGTAACGAACTAAAGTTATAGAAGGCTTATAAATTTTGTTTTAAATACAAACTAAATTGTTGTAATTGCTGAGTTTGAACTCGTTGCATTTTGAAAAATCATAGAAGTTGTGAAAATTTATGATGTTTTAGCACAGTCTCAATGGTTTTCATGTTTGAAAGAAATCTATCTACAATGGTAGTCAGAGGAATAGTTGCAGGTTAATAGCATCTTCCTCATTTATGTGGACAATATAGGAAAATCTGCAACTAGACAGAATAAGATTCATGTAAAGGGACAAAGCTTGCCAAGTCACTGGGATTTAAGGCAGGGACAACTCTTGCCAGGTCCCGCAGATTAGTTAGGAACAAGGATTGCCAAGTCCTATGGATTTATCTTGGGGACAAGTCAAGCTGAATCCTTGTGATTTGAGTCAAATGTTACTCTACAAGGATTAGATTTACCTGACCACCTTCATGAGCAATATAAAGTCTGTGCATGTGTTCTGTTACAGTATATGAATTAATAAACATTAAGTAAAGTAATAAGGAAGGTTGTAAACTTATCTTAAGATTGATTTATCTAAATTGAAAACCATGGAATAGCTATATCTTGTGGGGAAGTTAAAAAGTTAAAGTATAATGGCATGTTTTATTTAGGAGAATGTCCTCAGCCTCAGATAAATGAATTAATCATTATTTAGTCATTGTATAAATCAACAAGTACTGTTGCAAGAATCCATGAATCAATTAGACTTTTCTATTCACTTATCTGCTTTAGATTCAGGTGTACAAAAGGAGAAGAGATGAGGCCTTTCTCACAGTGGATGCATATCGAAAAGCCTTTGAAGAACAGTTACAGCAGAATAAGACTCTGACATTACAGATAGCTAACATGCTCTCAAGCAATCCATCCAAATCTGCTAAAGTAAAGTCAGCTTTTAAATGGTTGATCCGTGCTTTGAATGACCAAGGTAAGAATCAGAATTATAACGACACTTGTCCAGAGAGACCGAACAATTTCAGAACATTTTTGTGTCCTTTAATGAAAGTTTTGCATTGTCTGGTATGTTTCTTAGTACTTACCATATCCGGCTTGATTTCCGGTTTTCGTCTGCCAATACAAAGAGATTGTCTTGCAGTGTGGTTCTCTTTATCCGACCCCATCAGCAAATCTCGGTATCATAATGGACAAGTTTCTCGGCAAGAAGCGAGAAAAAGAAGAAAGGGAAGTAACTGATGACTTTTCACTAGCCAAGAAAAAGAAATGGGATCAAAAATGTGGGAGTGATTGGGAGAAGCAGTTTACTTTCATTTGTCCATCAACTCGTGGGGCCTATCATACATTCTGCCACTGATGATTGGCTCTTTCCAGATTCAGTTCTGTATCACAATTGTAGATTTGGTAAGGCTGAAACTCTCCATGCAGATCATCATTGTTGATTCCTTCCATTTGGTTGGAGAAAAAGGCTAGGTCCTTAAACGATAGTATAGATTGTTTAGACACATCTGCAATGCTTGCATGAATAAGTAAGTCATCCTTTAGTGGGTTGTTCTCAGGAGAAAAAAGGATGGATCTGGCCAACTGTTGTTTCCAACCCTTGGGAGAGTAATGCTATCAATACTTTCGATACCGCAGAGCAACAGTAATGCTGAGAGAGCATTCTCAATAGTCAGAAAAAACAGAACCAGCCAAAGAGCCAGCCTGTCAGCATCAACCCTGGAAGCTATTCTTGTTAGCAAATTTGGCACCCAAGGACAAATAAATGACGAGCTTTTGCAGGAATGCAAATCTCTATCATACAATAGACTGAAATAACACAAGTAAACATCTTTATCATAATATATGCACCTTACTCTTGCACCTCCTGATTTGTTACCCTACCTTCTGATTTTTAATGGTGATTTGGGCCAAATTCCTGATTTTGATTTTTTTCAATGTTGGCAAGGTGAGATTTACTGGAAAAAGATAAATTTTTAATAAATTTATTTAATTCTCTCTCCTCCTTCTCACCTACCAAAACATATGTCTAATAAGGGATTAAATCTATTTCAGTTAGTATATGCATTACTAATAAGTTTTTCAGGTTCAGTCAAGTGAGATATTTCTTCTTTGTCACATTCCTAATACCCACTAAAATAAGAACAGTTTTTTTGTTTGTGTCTAGACATCTTACACAAGTAGCATTGAATTTTTTTCACATGGTGACATACAACAGAACTATAGCCCTGTTCTCTTCAGTAGTTGTAACACTTCACTAATAATTAAATAGCCAATTTAAAAAGGATCAAAATATTTAACATTTTACTTATTACTAGCAGTATGTTACTTGCTCCATATCCCTATAGAATGCCTCGTTTACCTACTGAGAACCTCACCAATATTATCTCTGGGAATATTGACTTATCTGTTTTTTACCTAAACAGTAAAATTGGCATTAATAAAACTCTGCACAGCCATGTGGTTCATATGTTATAAATGTGACGGTGATTATTGTGTTACGTGACAAGGGCTCTTACTCAGTAACAAAGAAAAGAGTGAAAGCCAATAGAATTTGTATATTTTAACAAAATAATTTATTTCCCTAGAAAACAATGTAAAATTTGGAAAATAGGACTTACGGTTTATGAATATAATCCAAAATTTAATCCTAAGAATGAAAAATACAAGACTATTACTAAATAGTTCTATTAGAATCCAGGTTCAAATCTCGACAACATACAGATATGGAAGGCGATGACGTCAGATGTGGTCCATGTACGAATATCAACAATTCCTCAATTGAATCACAGTTTTTGTTTCCAAATAATTCCAGAATAAATTTCCATGAATATCTTTCAGAATTTTTTTATGAAAAAGTCCACTTGTTGAATTTCCTAGAGAAGAAATTATTAAATCCAAAAAACAAATGAAAAACAAACAATCTGGCAACAAATAAAAAAAACACCTTGTTCCTTCAAGATGTTAAAACGACTCGGACAGAAAAATATTAAGAATGCATATTTAAACCCCCAAAACATCATTTCAGTCTCGTGAGATGGGTGATGTGGTCTCGTACTACAAGACATTTATCACGTACGCCCATGTAGCCCCAATTAAGAACCAGTAATAAAAAAACGTTGTTTACACATGGTGATCATGCAAGCAAAGTATGGCCTTGATACTGACCAATCATTTTAACTTCCTGTTTATGAACTTCCCAACCCAAGACGAACTGGGTTAACTTAAAATAATTATCATGTAACACGTTTTACGTCTTAGATATACAACATTTACTAAAAGAAAATATTGAATTACTGAAAAAGAATTTTGAATCCCATGGAAATAATTACAATAAAATATAATGAAACAAAAATAAAATAAAAAAGAATTTTAAAACTAACACACAAGCAATTTAATTACATATACGTAACAATTGTAATTAAAAGAAGAATGAACTGATTAATATTCAGGTGTGTTAATTGATAATGGAATGTCATTATTCCCTTATACATGAGGATGATTAAAGTCATCAGGTAACTTTTATAGATCATTGGGTTTTTTTGACAGGGGCTCTTATCGTTTCTTACAATTTGCCTATAAGTCATATGTGCTACATAATCCTCATATCACTGCTTACAGTTTACCAACAAATCATACACAGGTATAGTATTATATAGTACATGTATGATTTGTAGGTAAATTGTAAGCAACAATACGAGCCCCTGTAGTTTTTCACAACTACATGTAAACTACAGTAAACATAACTTGAAAGGAATTTGATTAATTAGTTAGAAGTTGCAGCTAAAAAGAAAAATTTACAATTAATAAAGTCATTAAATCTTTATTTAGTTTGAAAACAGAATATTATAATAGAATTAAAATGTTTCACCTGCATGTCAAAAATTGCAAGTTTTGTCATCGAAAAAGGTAAACTGTCATGTTCGCACCTTCAAATAATTTGAATCACCCAAAAATGCATATATTAGTAACCCCAAAATTGAAAGGGGTTTAAAAGGTTGCATAGATTAGAATAAAGGAAACTAAAATGGATGTCTGCAGCAGTGTTTTCTTTTTTATTTAAGAACCGGTTTCATTAGTTCCAAGCATTTTATTGGAAATGGGTTAGATTGTAATTATTTTATAGCATTAGTGATCAGATCCAGAGATTATAAAATTTTAAATTTGAATTTGAGATGGAGTTTCAACTATCAGCCTGTCAGAAACAAGCTTTCAGAATTAATGTAATGGCTTCAGCTCAGGTTGAGGAGTTTTATGATTTCTGGGCAGGGTTCTCAAGAAATTCTTGTAGCTCTTACTCCTGACATTATTTTTAGAAGAAAATGAGGAAGAGGACCTCCCCCGACCCAGCTGCGATGGTTCCCAAGTGGAATTTCCTCCTCAAGTTCATGAAGCTAGGACTGGCTCCTTGACAGAGAGGGAGATCATATCACATCTCACAGAGCTGGTATTATTGCTTCTTTTTCTCTTTCCATGTCTTTAATTTGTTGTTTACTCTTTAGGATGTCATTTTAGTGATGCTTGCTTTACATTCAGAACTTGAAGGGGTTCATTTTGTTAGATTGCATAATTTGATAATTTTTCATTATTGTTGAATTATTGTTGTACCTCACAAGAGGTACAAAGACAACCTCAAGACACACATCAAATGGGCAGACCTTCAACCCCATCAGCTTGAGCTTGCTGCCTCAGACAGAAGTCACTGGCGAGCCCTGACCAGAAAAGCCAGTTCCACCTTCGAGGCTGACTGCCGCCAGCGTCTTGCTGCAGCCCGTGAGAGACGTCACAGAGCTGCGTCTCAGCCACCCCCCAAGTACCGGTGTCCCATGCCCCACCTGCAACCGCCTGTGTTCATCGGAATTTGGACTCCGGAGCCACATACGTGTCCATCGTTGATGAGACTGCACAACATGTCTTCCTCGGCCCCCGAGTGACTACCAAGAAGATTGTTGAATTATACATTTTTACATGTTTGTAGAATTTAGGATTTGGCTACATTTATAATGATTTTAGGATTTTGCCACATTTACAGTGATTTTAGGATTTGGTCACATTTACAGAGATTTTAGGATTTGTCCACATTTAAACTGATTTTAGGATTTGTTCACATTTAAAATGATTTTAGGATTTGTCCACATTTACAACGATTTTTTTTAAGGATTTGTCCGCATTTACAATGATTTTAGGATTTGTCCACATTTACAATGATTTTAGGATGATTTTAGGATTTGTCCACATTTACAGTGATTTTAGGATTTGTCCACATTTTGCAATGATTTTAGGATTTGTCCACATTTAAAGTGATTTTAAAATTTGGCCACATTTACAATGATTTTAGGATTTGGCTACATTTAAAGTGATTTTAGGAATTTACAGTTTTAATATTTTGGCTTAAGTTGATTTAGTGATGTTAAAATACAAGTTTATGGACAGTTTTCTTACAAAAATTTCTGCAACTGGAGTGGTTATGACTTGTCATGGTAATAATAGTCAACTTATGGGAATGAAGGGTGGAACACAAGAATTTGAATCATTAGTTCTATTAATTCTGCCACATGTGGCAGTTGTTTGCATCCTGCTTAAAGAACCCCAAACAAAGCTATTTATACATGACTGATGTGTGTTTTTGAAATAAGAAATGTTTAATACAAGCCTTATAAGAAAAGAAAAGAAACTCAAAAAGCACCAGAGTACTGTGTATTCCTTTATGTCTCAAGTCACAGTGCATGTCCTTATATGGTTATTACAGATATCAAGTTAGCATATGTTAAAAGCTAAAATTAACTTCCGTACTTAAACAGAAAAGAATTTGGCTATCGTGGCTACTCATGAGCTATAATCTGCATGAATCACTCTGTACATGACTCAGATGATTCCAATCTGTACAGGGCTGATCTCAGCATAAGAGTACATTCTGGTTGATCCTTGATTAAATATAATCTCTGCTAGGTTGTATGCAGCATAAGAGTCTATTCTGTGTTGATTCCAGATTAAATAAGAGTGAGTGTAGTCTGATTTCAAATTATCTGTATCCGAAATTAATCACCTGGATTGATCCCAGTCTATAAGACATATATTTCTGGGTCAGTCCCATAGGTCAAGTTGGGGTTGGGGGATGAACCCTAGTTAAAGCAATACAAAAAATTTATTAAATAATCAAGGCATTATTAGCTCTACTGGTCATAGACAAGAAGATCTTATTGGATTGGTCTGTCATCCATCGCCATCTCTCATCCATCTGTTCATTAGCACAAGTTTTTTTTTACCACTACTCTTCAGAAACTACTTGGAGGATTCCTGTATGGTTTTACACACACATTCATCCCAAAGTCTGTTTGATCCTAAATGAAAATGGCACCAGTTTGACATCAGTATGGCTGCAATGCAACACCCATATTGAATTTTTTTTTACTGCTACATCTCCTGAATGGGTCATCATAGCAGCATGGGACTTTCAGTGAAAGATTTCTTATGATGTCTAGTTGGTTCTAATTGAAAATGGTGCTGTTGGACTGTTGTCCAATATGGCAGCAATAGTGGCCATCTTGAAATCTTGTTTTCACTAGTCATTCAGAATGGAAAGTCGTTTGGAGATGGGAATTTTACCAGAGACTTTCTTACAATGTCTAGTTGGTCCTAAATGAAAATATTCTTGATCCAGTGCTTAATATGACAAACCATAGCAGCCATCTTGAAAATCTTATCACTTCTTCTCCAGAATGGATGGTCATATCAGCATGGTGTCTTTATTGGGTAAAGTCTTTTCATGATGTCTGGTTGGTCCTAAATAAAAAGGGTGTTGTTTGCACCTCCAATATGGCATCACAGTGGACATCTTGAAAATCTTTTGTTTTTGTTGCTCTTCCTTCAGAATGGATTGTTGTATCAGAATGGGGCTTTTACTAAATGATTCCTTGTGGTGTCTGTTTGGTTTTGAATGAAAAAGATGCTGCTTAGCCATCCAGTATGGCTGCCACATTATCCCACATGAAAATCTTGTTATCTGTACTCATCATTGGTCATATCAGAATGGTGATTTTACTGAATGACTGCTTATGAAATCCAGCTGGTTGTAAATGAAAATTGTGCTGATCAACAATGCAACAGCCACAATGGCCATCTTGAAAACTTTGTTACAGCTACATGTCTGGCTTGTCATATTAATGTTGTTAGTTAGCCCACTTTGTCCCATCTGGGACTTCTAGCCTCAGCTATCTTCCACCATCTCGGTTGGTCTTGAGCTGTGGCTTGTGCCTTGCCCCAGGACATTCCAATTTCTTTCAGCTTGGTCATCACTATCCTTCGCCATGTTATCTTTGGCTGTCTGTATTTGCACTTACCAGCTGGTGTCCATCTGAGAGCTGCCTTGTGTATATATTCTTGGGGCATCCTCATGTGCCCCAGCCATTTGATCCTACGCATCTTGATCTCCAGGAAAATGTTACATCCCATCTTTTCGTACATGCTCATATTGGAGATCTTGTTTGGCCAATAGGTGTTGCAGATTTTATGGAGGCAGATATTGTGAAATGAATTTACTCTGTTCATGTCTGTCTTCACTACTGTGCAACACTTGGAGCTGTACAACAGTACCAGTTTTGCATTACTGTTGTAAAGTCTGATCTTTGTATTGATGTAGTGCTTTACTTAAAGTTTTTTTGTAATGTCTACTTAGTTTGAATGGAAATGGTGCCAGTCTGATAACCATTATGACCACCATGGCAACCATCTTAAAAAATTAATGTTGTTATTGTTACTTCTCAACAGTGGAAACTTATTGAAATGGGGTTTCCACTTGAAGATGTCATTTTGGTTCTAAATGATGTGTTGTTGGTCATAATTGAGAATGGTGCCAATCTAATGTTCACAACAGCTAATTTGAAATATAGTTATTGCTGAAAAATAATATACTGCACAGACCTGGTACATTATGCAATTATGGCAGTTCTGGGTCTGTTCAGTTTGCAGTTGGATTCCAGTGATAAGTGAGTATATACAATAGTTGTAAAAGGTAGTCCATGTGGTATACTGATAGATTCAGGAACTGATATATATTCAGTAAAATATTAGACATGAAAACACATTTAATAATAAATTAAAGTTACTGAGGTCCACAGTAGCTCAGTTAGCAGAGCTTCAGAGTCATGATCCAAGGGTTGTGGGTTGCCCCTCTCCCATAGTGTGTCATAGGGAAAGGTGCTTTACTCTCATTTCATTGACATGAAATAGCCAATAATGTTAAAAAGGTGCTGTAAAAAAACCAACAACAAAACCAAAATTAAATAATCTATGCATTGTAACTGTTTTGTTTATGGAGTATATAAGAAGGATTTATCTTGTAATAGGCATGTTTGTGATTACCTTCAGTTCTATGTAATTCATGAATTTACTCCTGTCACTAGTATTGCCATCTTAATTGCTATTTAGGACAAAAAATTAAAGACAACTAGGAAAGTAGAGTTAGACTCATCGAATAAAACATTCACAAAAGCGCCATTTGAAAGCAAACAGACTTTACAGTTTGGGTTCATTTTTTAGATTAAAATATTTGTAGAAAAGTCCAAAACTTATATGTTTCTCTACTTTTTTAGCTTCATGAGAAGAAAGAAGTGGTTGCCCATCAAAAGCTAGCAGCCCAAATTCTTGGAGAGCAAGTGAAGGACTTGGAAAACAAACTTGCTCAGCACCAGTATGAGGATGTTTTCTAGTTGTCCAAGTCTGCACATTTTAAATTTTCTAGATGTCCAAGTCTCCACATTTTGAGTTCTCTAGATGTCCAAGTCTGCACATTTTAAGTTCTCTAGATGTCCAAATCTGTACATTTTTAAGTTCTCATGATTTATTAGTCTGCAAATTTTGTTATTGTTTTGTTTTGGTTTTTATACCTGGAAAGAAAACCACAATCTTATGCTAGGGATGCAAATTTCTCATATTTTATTTGCTTACACAATCTTACTATCACTGAGACACAAAAGATGTTTAATAATCTCCAAAATATTGGATTACCTGGATAGTGAAGGAGTAAAGCACTAACTTTGCACCTTTTCAGTCCCAGGTTTAATCAGTCCTTTGCAAATTCAGTGGATGATTCTCACCCATGTATGGTTGGTTATTTTCTCAGAGTCACATCCATAAGGATTCCTTACCTTGAAGTCCACCGAATTCCAACACATGATTCATCCAGAATATGTTGTATAAGGTGTTAGAATATAATCAAGATAAAGTAAAGTTAATAGTTTAAGTTTTGGTACCTTTACATTTACATGGTGTGATGTACCATTAACTGAAATGAACAGTCATGTTTCCATCTAAACATAATTACACAACTGTTACAGATGTACTTGGCCTTTTTTTAACTGTTACAATAGTTGTCAGTATTTGTTATTTTGAGAATTGAATGTAAAGACTTGTACTGTGTAAAAAAAGATGTGTGCCAAAAAAACATATGTGTCCATTTATCTGTAAAAAAAAAAATGGCATTTAAGACTGTCATTAAGCACAGAAATAGTTGACAACAATATGCATTTTAATTTTTTGCCATGTAGTGTATGTTTTGTTTGTAATTTATGTAGAGTTTATTCTCAACAAAAACCAAAATCCAGTTAACTTTTTATTTAACATCATATATTGCACTGGTGGACTGTCTGCTGCTACTGATGAAATTTTTTCATTCTGCCAGTGGGTGATTCAGTGGTTACTGAATGGGCAAAACAGGGTTTTACAAAGGTCACAGCTGGTCTGTGAAGCTCTTTGTTAGAATGGTATCGATAACCCTGGAGTAAAATTTCTTCAGCAGAAACTGAAGGAGTCCAGTGATGACAGGGCTGTCCAATGAATGTTGGGATGCCAGTATCAACTATGTGCACTTCATCCAATAGGTTTAGTTTGAATATGCAATATAGTGCTGACATTAGAGTCTTGGGTGAATAAAACTGAATGGAATGCAGTGAATGCCCAAGGAGAACAGGTGTGTAGGATGTTGTTCCCCAAGAATGTAATAAAGCCAGAATGCCTTTAATTTTCAGTGAAAAACAAATGCTTTTGTTTTGAATATTAAAGATCTATCATATTTTTGAGAAGAAAGAAAGAATAAGGAAATACAGATACAAGTCTAGATGTGTGGAGCAGTGGCAAGAAAACAGTTGTCAGATAGCATGAGATATGTTCTCAGCACTGGTAAAAGCTGTCATGAACACTGTCTTCATAAAAATAGGAAATTATTGTTCATGTATGAAAATGGCTAAGCTGTACCACAATAGTATTGCAAAATGTATACAACAGTGTCACATGAACTGCAATGCGTGTCATATATAAAGTTCTGTTTGTCAGAATGAATGTCTCTGAAATGTTCCATGCATGCTGAAAACCATTCTACTGTAGTAAATGTGACATGATAGCCTATGAATAGACCAGACATGATGAATCCATGTTACCACTGGAACACAAATGTTGTAACATTATGTAATTAAAAAAGCTAGTATGGGTTATTAGAATTCAGTTAAAGAATTGCCAGGAAAGATATGATTGATTACCCAGATGCAACAACAGCAGATCTGGACAAACATTCCCTTGTGAATATGAGTAGAACACAGGTAGCACTGAATGAAACCTTGTAACAACTCTGTAATGAATTGATCTCGTCCTTCTCTGGCAGGAATTGCAATGGCTTCATCAAAGACCAAGTAGATGAAGATGACAGAAATGTATTAGAACTTCTTTATACACAGAATATCCAGGGTGCACTTGTGGCCATGAAAGAATAAAATGAACAGGGAATGAGCACTAGTATCACACCCACACAGTAGTGAACAACAGAGACAAATATGAATTTAAACTCCACATGTTTAAGGAATATATACATGATGTAGCACTATAGAAACTTGATACTCTGAGAATACAGCACGTGACACATTATAGAAACTGGATGCCCAAAGAATAGTTCTAAATGAATCACTGTGAAAATGAATCAGTGAAGCATCCACCAGGAAGGGACAGCCACTGTGAATGCCAGACCCACTGTCATTGCATGTAGAGAGCAGCATCATAGTGACCTGGGATGTTAGTATCTGCCTTGATGGCTATAGCCCTCTGCGCTGCCCAGATAGCACTTGGGGGAGTTTAAATATATCATGTAATAATTTGATGACCATTGATCCAGTACTTTGATCACATGGTCATACCGCTCTAGTGGCCTAGTAGTTAGAGTGTCCGCCTAGGATGCGGGAGGCCGTGGGTTTGAACCCCGACCAAGTCATACCAGACACTTATAAAAATGGTACTTACAGCTGCCTTGCTAGGTGCTCAGCATTAAGAGGTTAGTGTTAGGACTGCTCGGCCTGGTGTCAGGATAATGCGCCTGGGTAGACATGCTACAGGTCTGCAACATGATGCCCCAGTGCTAGACATCACTATAAACTGCAACACTGCAGACACCATAGTGATATGACTGAAAATTTTTTAAAGCTACATTAAAAATCCAAAACACACACACACACACACACACACACACACACACACACACACACACACAGACAGACAGACAGACATGATCATATGATCTTCCAACTGAGCTTCTGTGGCTGATATAGCAATGCCTTTCCAGATTGAATGGTGACTTTACTCAGAAATGTTTAGTCCCATCTTACAGAAAATAAGCCATGTGTTCATAAGAAAAGCAACTCTTGATAATGCTTCACCTCTAGCAGTAATGAAATGCTTGTTAGGAGATTGTATGTAATTGGGTGGTGCAGGTTTCTTTTGCAAGAACCATAGATTCTTTTGATGGCCTGGAGGATGGTGGCTGGATGAGGAAGACTGTTTTTGTCTTTGGTGAAGGTTGGTTGTATACTTTGATCATATGATCTTCCAACTGAGCTGCTGTGGCTGACATAGCAACACTTATCCAAAATATGCAGATGCTTGAACCTAATAGTGCAGAGGTACAATTTTTATTGTAGAATGCTTCAGGTTGTGGATTCTATTACATTGTGTCACAAAGTAAAGTTTAATGTATCTTCTGTAATAGGTGGCAGAAGCTGCATATTTGAAGCAAAGCCACACATGAGCATGAAGTTCCTGAAAGCACTGAATCCAGTGTTGTATGCAGCATGTGTAGAAGGACTCAAAGCCTGGTTGCATAAAGTTTCCACTACTTTGTCCAAGTCCATAAGACTTCTGATGGTGTGGGGTATGTGCAGGGTGGAAGATATGCATACAGAGCCATTGCATGAAGTGTTTGAAATAGAATACGGGATAAAACATCAGCTATAATGTTTTTAACTCCAACAATGTGTTTGGCAGAAAAGTAAATGTTGCTAGAAGCTACACACAGTGTCAATCTATGCATCCACATGATTTTTCATGTATGAACATTATGCGTTTTCCTGCCCATTGTTCACCCCAAATAATAACTGCTACCATGATGGGATATAACTTCCTGAATGCCATAGGGAAGTCATGGAACCGGAAGCTGCAAACTAGTTTGTTTTGAAATAACCCCCATATCTAACTGTGGATGAAGCATCTGTGAATAATTCTAGTTTGTCCCATGTTGTTGGCAGTTTTTCATGAAAGATAGAAATTCCATTCCACTTCTCCAGAGATCTGTGCCACACATGTAGTTTCTCTCTTCAGTTTTGTCTAAGTGGATGTAATGATGGAGCTTCTTAACTGTAGTTGATTGGCGAATTAAGTACAACATGAATGCACGGCCCAGGAGAATAACATGGGTAGCGAAATTAAGGTGCCCTAGCAACTGGTCCAGGAGCAGTCTTTGGATAGGTTGCTGCCCAAGGTGTGTTGGCCCTGCACTTTTTGCAGCTGTGTAAGTAAGGGTAATTCATTCTGGTTGCAACCTCACTTAGAATTAAAATTGTTTCAATTCTTTTCCATCTAGCATCTGTTTTGGATAGCCATACTTATTGATATCCATCAGTCTTTTGTTGTATGCCTTTGCAGTTGGAGAGCCAAGTACAGTATGTGTGGGCAAAAATCACTGGGGTGAGTAATGGAATTATATATATCAATGTGCTCATTTTTCTGCCTCTAATCAACAACCGAAGAGCTGCGTGGTCCCTTAGTGACCAGTTGACTTTGGTTTTTTAGTCTTGGAGGGCAGTGGCTGCCAGACTAGAGTAAAGAGTATGGTGATCATAACAAATGTCACCATAGGCATTGGCAATGTTAATAATATTAGCCTCGAACATATCCTATTCATGTCAACTGTTGTGATATATGGAACAAATAATACATTCAAACTTCCTGAAAGCCATGATGAACTCACTGAGACTGAGAAACTTAAGTAAATGTGGACATCTTAATTTGATGGATCAAATTAGAATCGAGGTATCAAAAGAGTGGCAAGATTGACTTGCTTACCCTTGATTTTATGCTTTTACAAGCTTGCTGATACTACATTGATTGTGGGCAGTATTTCTGGAGAAATTCCCGAGGACTGCATCAGCTAATTGATGGATGACACTTCGCATAATGCAAGCTGAGGTACTAGTCTTGATAAATTATTTGTGTGTGGTCAAAGAATAAATCCAGAGAAGAAGCCTGTTGTCGGGCCATGATGTAACTGATGGACTGATTGAGGATGATGGTATAACATTGAATGGAGTGGATCGAACTAACTATGCTGGTTGTATACAGCATGTTAACAACCATGTTGGCCATGTTGGAAGTGTTTCATGAAGTATTGTCACACTAGGTCTATGGCATGGTGGGGTGGAAAACAGAATGTTGGATGCAGCTTTCTTTGAGGGATATGAAATGCAATCTGACCGTTCATGTATGCTAGGACGTGTTTCAATTTAGGTAGTCCTGCTCTTGTGCATGCACAGTAGGCCTTGACGTGGAAGGGACAGGAATTGAATTAGACACTTTAATGCCTTTAGACTCCAGTATCTGCTCTAAGTGCTGTATAGTAAAAAAGTTGAATGGATTGTTCAGATCATATGGGACAGATCTTGCTATTATAGATGAATGTGATGCCACCGTGTTGTGAAGAAAGGTAAGCTTCAGTGTCCAATAATGCCTTTCCAAATGTACAAATGTAACGAGACAACTAGATGCGGATACAAAGTTAATATTTTGAAAGTAACCAATAAAAGCACACATGAAATGGTGAATCGGTGGTCAGTGTAAATATCAGTAGAAATATATTGCTGCTATTGCTCACCACTCCAGAGAGTCTGTCCTTGAAACAATGATGCGGCATGTGACAGCTGGAGATGCTATGATTGGTTGGTGAGTGATGCATCAATACATAGCTGATGCATATAATTGTGGACTATTTTATGGGAATGGTAGTGAGTGGATCTACTATTGCGGTGTATAAACCTTGCTTGAGCACTCACATAAGCAACAATTTATGAATGCATACATCACTCTTTAACGTTTCTTCCTATTAACCTATTAATATTGTAAACAATGTTCAGTTTACAAGGCCAAACTTTGCAGTAGGCTAAAATTATAAAGATGGTGAGTTTCATGGCATAATTTGTCTGCAAGTAAGGAATTAATTAACATTTGCAAAAGGTAAACCTTATCTTGGCAGAGTTATTGTCCATTACATATGTTGCAGCCTATTAAACAGATGGGTCAAAGGAAAAGTATTTTATTGTCTTACCTTTGTTATAAAGATCACCTGAGGGACTTGCAAGAATGTGGCCTTTATGAACTGGTGACCTTAATAAATGTTTTGCTACTGCATAAATGAAAATGGGACTTTTTGTATCTGACCTCCAAATGCAGATAGCAGCTGTAAAGAAGTAACTAATAAAGTATGCTTAAATGTGTTGAATACTGAACTAGTTTCATTTGATATGAAATATCTTAATTCTCAAATTTTTAGTATACAAGTGTGTGTAGATACAGTATATATATATATATAAACTTCACCACTTCCTTTGGTTATAGTTGCAGTTTATTTTCACAGTATAGAAATTACATTTTGTAAGATTTAATATGATTTATCAAATTATGACTGCACTTTATATATACACCACTTCCTCAATAACTCGTTCCAGATAGCTTTTGAACCCATTTATAACATGGTGTCCAGTGTGGATCCAGTATTTTCCATAGAAAATATAAAACAATTGGCCCCAATGTATTGAATGTGAAGAAAATCACAATCAGAATTGGTAAATGAAACCATGATATCTTGTCTGTTTTGTTGTCAAAAATGGCAGTTAGTGTCCTGAAAAGTTAGAAACCAACATTGTGAAATTCATGTTTCAATAAGAAATTGCATATTTTGTTAGATTTTTGGGGAAAAATATTTCTCAATACACTTTAAATACTAATGGGGATATAGCAATCAATGAAAAATTCTGGTAAATGCTAACAGGTGGTAACATTAAAATAAATAAATGTCCATTAGATATGTCTTGACAGGTGAAATTCATGCTTTGATCTTTTAATTCTGTTGCAACATAATCAGTATAGTGTTGTTGGACCCCGTTATACACAAGTTCTTAAGGGAGTGGTGTATGGCCTTTTTCGACAGAGGCAAAAATTATTGATTTTCATGTCCAAAGATCAAATTCCTAAAGGTCACAAAATAAACATTACCTCTTGTACATTTAATATGAGCGAAGAAAATTTTTATAGGTACGCCAGCATCATTTAAATTTGAGAGCACAGAATTTATATTTATGTTTGATTGTGTTTATATGTGCGCATTATTTTAATTTGTTTAGATCATGTGAATTTGTATTCTGTTTTTTTTCTAACTTTACATATTGCATGAAGGGATGTTTTCTCATGTTATCAGTTATATATATATATATATATATATATATATATATATATATATATATATATGAATTAAATGCATTTATTAATTAATAGCTTTTCTAAGAATTCTAAAAGAAAACTTCAAAATTAAGTTTCAAGGTTATATTGCACTTTCAGCATTACTGGGCACATGTTTTATTTTTGCACATGGGAATAAATAGAACATAAATTTATCTTATTATATTTTTGCACATGGGAATAAATAGAACATAAATTTATCTTATTATAACCATTTAGACATATTGTTAAAAATATATGAGATTTGTATATAATTATATAATTCCACTCTGGATGTACCAGTATTAGCAATGAAGATGTGCAGTAATGAAATCCAATTTCCTTTTTACCTGTGAAAGTGTAAATCCATGGTAACAAAGTTTTGTTTTTAAAGGAGTTTGATAATTTTGTTATTTAATGTCTGGGTGTTTCATTTTTTAAGCATAGATGATAATATTCATCTTGCCAGCTATTTATCAGTTTTAACCATGAAAAGTCTTTTACTTTTTGAAAAATTGGGTAAGTACATGGCAGGATGTTTTTTAATACCAATCCATTCATTGATATGAAATTGGATAGCTTGCATGCATCTGTAGAATTATTGTGATAGGCATTATATATGTAGTGTTTATTGTATTTTTTATTAGGTTTTGTTTAGTTTGAATTGGTGCTTTACGATACAGCATCACAAGTTGTTTATTTTGTGCCAAGGCACTTGAAGCAAAGTACCTTGCATTTGGGCACACAATGGTAGCTGACTCAGGTGGATCTGATGGCAGGATTTGAATCTGCTTTATATTGGTTTCAATTCTGGCACACTAATGACTGAGCCACTATGGCTTCTGCCTTGATTAGTCCTCTCTTATGCAGGATTTCTAGTTACTGTCTCAATTAGACATCTCTTATGCAGGATGGCTTGTTATACCTATTCTGTAACTGTTGTTGCCTCTCACTGATAGTCACAACAGTCTGCTAATTTGAAATCCATACAGATGTTAAAATCTTTCATATTAAAATTAAATTGTAAACATATGTTGAGGTAACAAATATTGTCCTGAAATATTTATGATTCCAGCATCACTAGTGTTAAAAGATTGTAAATTAAACATTTTGAATTTTAATTCAGAATTGGAGTCTCTTGATCCATTTTTGTAAAAATTTTTTCTTTCCCCACTGGGCCTATTTTCATACATGTCCTAGTTCTGTAGACTCAAATCATGATGATACATTAAAATTCTCATTATTATATATCTTATAATAAATTTTTAATGTGTAGATATATTTTTCATGTAATATACAGATGGATACTTCTTTTTTTGAGAGTACCATACACATTGTTCCTGTTATGCATTTGCAATGAATTGTGTTGTGAATATTAATTTTTTTAAACCTACCATATAAACTTGCTTTTAAGTGCACCTGCAGATCAGGGTCTATGTTGCTTGTTTTGATGATTACTGCTAACAAACTCAGATCTGCTGGTGCATTATGCAATAGCAGATCTGGGTCTGTGCAGTTGGCAGTTGGAGTCGACTTACAATTGAGTATATATGTTAATAGTTTGTATATGATTTGATCCTTATGCACTCAGCTGTGACTTAAAAATTTAAGCAAAAACAAATGTTCATTATATTTTGTTAATTTAACGAAGGTCATACACTTTGAATATTCTAGTCACAATAATAATTACCTTTTTAAGTTATATAGCGTGTTCAGTCTTTTTCTTTTGATGGCTCACAATACCATAAGGCTAAGTGAGCTTGTGGTATGATCCTGCATCGGGCATACATGATCCATCATCCATTAGCAGTTGCTGTTTTCAATATCTAACAGTGGACCAGTTTCAACGCAACTTGCCAGAGAGTGTCCTGGCATGAAGGTCTTTTCTCCAATGCCAGTCAGATGTGGCTGATGTTATTAAAACTACTAAAACCTTTAAATAACATTTTCTCACAAATTACTCAAAATGATGTTGATGAAATTTGTCAGAAAACATCATGGCATGAATGCCTTTTAGGTTTATGCAAATGATGCCAATGCTTCAGAAAATATAGTGACTATTACCTACTTTAGAAAAATCTTTAAATGACTTCAAAGTTGCTTGGTCGCATTTAACTACTTAGGTAGAAAGGATCCAGGCATGAAAGCTTTTAGGATTGTACAAAAATAATGCAGATTCACCTTCAGATATCAGAAGCACTATCAACAGTTGAAAATCTTTTCAACAACTTTTGAGAAACTGATGAACAAAATTTGTCCAGATTTGATAGGATCATGTTATGAATGCCTTGTAAGTTTTGTACAAATGATGCTAATTTTGTATCAGTTGTGGCCTCCATTAAAAAAAAATATTAAAAATAGAAAAACCTTTAACTGACTTATTTTCAAAAACTGTTGATGAAATTTGACCATTTTTGACACAAAGCATTATGGCGTCAATGCCTTTCATGTCTGTTTAAAATTATTTTGTTCAGTCATCAGTGTGGCTGCTGTTCCTGAATGACTTGAATTATCAAAATCCTTGTACAGAATTGGGCCAAAATTGGACAATGCATTCAAGCATAAAGGCCTTATAAATTTATACAAATTAAAAATCTGATATCAGGTATTGCCACCCTGACTAAAAATAGAACAATTTAAACGATTATTTTTTTGTATAAACAAGTAAAGAAGAATCTTGGAATGAAAGCCTTTAAAGTCAGTCTTCCCACAAAATTGGCTACATTACAAAAATTAACAAAACTTAAAATGACTTCTCTAAATCTGTTTAACATATATATATATATTATGTTTGTTTTATATTTAATGGTACTTTTAACACATTGTTGGCTATAACATGCAGAGGAAATGGCAGCTAAGTGGCTTTTCCAAGGATATGCAGCAGCAGCTTACCCTGGCTGGCCTGGGCAGGTATTAAACCTGTGATCATGGATTGCGATTTAACAGAATCTGACCAAATTTAACAACACATCCAAGCTTAAAGGCTTTTTTGTACAGATGGTGCTGATCCCATACATAGTATAGCTACTGTTACATAAATTCAAACAGATTTTGACTCTATATTTTAAGGACATTTTTACTTCTATCTTTTGTTTGATGTACCTTTGATAGAGTTTTAACATAATTTTCTTTATCTTTGTTTTGCACTACATATTTACATTTATTTGGATGGTTTATTTTTTGGCTTTTCTTTTTCTTTAGATTTTTAGAACTTACCTTTTAATTGGCACCACATAGCCAGTATTGTGCTGATGTGCCATTAAACTCTATACATTCTATATACTTCTCACAAGCTAGGTAACAGAAGTATACCAAATTTGTCAGCAAAATGGCATAGAGCCTTTCACATTTGCAGATCCAGATCCAGTACAGCAGCAATTTCCAAGCTATATAAAAACTTTTAATGGTCAGAAAGCATAAATCCAACTCTGATTTCTTGGCCATCTAAACTTACATTAGGTAGATGTCAACCAAGTGAGTAATCTCAGGTCCACTTGGGACTCTTGTAAAATATTTTGTAATCCACCATTTTACATGCAGGTTGAGAAATTAATGTTCATTTGCATAATTATGTGTACATGATGTATCTATTTGTGCCAGGTGAACCCAAATCCAATGCATGTTAAAAAAAATACTAGAAAAAGATAAGTCATTTTATTGACATATAAAAATTGTTGTTGATATCACTCTTTTAGATTGCCGAAATACACAGTGAAACCTAATTATTTCAAACTTGTGCATAATATAAACCCATTTACGCAACAGTTACTGTGCTTTATTAATTTTATTTGTATTGCTAACTGTATTATTATATTTTGTTTTGCCCTGAGCATTATGAAGATTTTGTATTGACGTATTAATTATTATTTAACTCACCTAGGCCTAAGATTAAGTGAGCTTATGGTATGGCCCATGTTTTTTGTGTGTCGTGAGTCATTTGTCCATTCATCGTGTGCCTGTCAGCATTTGCTATTTTTTAACTTCTCACCAAAAACCAATGGACCAATCTTGAGAATTCTTGCATGAATAACTTTAATAATTGTACAACTGATGTTGATCCACCATCAAATATGGCATCATTACTAAATATAGAACAAATTTTAAAGGACTCCTTGAAAACTGTTGTAGAATTTAATCATATTTGACAGAACTTATCCTGACATGAAAACCTTCCATATCTGTACAAATGATGCCAAAGTGCAACAGAATATGGTCATCATTATTAAAAATAGAAAAGCTTTAAATGATTACTCCAACAGTGTTAAATGTAAGAAAATATCCTGGCATGATGACCTTTCAATATCAGACAGGTTTTGCCAATTCACTATTAAATATGACCATTATTTCTAAAGTTTGTCAAACCTTCAAATAACTTCTCAAAATCAGAATTGAACCAAATTTGACTGAAAGCATCATGGCAGATGGGCTTTTTGTAAGAAAATTATAAACGAGAAACCATTAAACAACTGTCTTCATAACATATGCAACAACGGCTCTGTACAAAAGTTCATTAGAAAGCATCCTACTGACCCAGATCTCCTGACAAACTGCCTTTGTATTTGGCTTTTAGGCATACATTAGAAAGGTTATCTCTCATTTAATTTGCAAATTACTATGTAATGTTGTATGTATTAAGTTCATTAAAATCAAATGTTTATATACAAGATCCCAAAATTGCAATGTTACATTTTCTCTTGCTGGACAGTTTTTCTTCTTAAAATTTGACATGGTGGTCAGATACTTTAATTTAGGATAAAAATATTGTAATGAGGTATAAAAGGTAGGAAGAAAAACAACAAAAATCCCCAAACCGTTCATATACTTAGTTATTAAATGTATCCAAATATTTATTATGTTTGATTACGGATTTGCGGTTGCTTCAGTTTTAGCATTTTTCTTCCATGATTCACTAATTTTCTCAGAAAATATTTTCAAAAATAATTTTGTTTGTTCAGAAATGTCTAATATAGAAGTTCATCCAGTAACAGTATTTTGTTCCACTTTTCAGCTTTTCAAAGCTAATTATTAACTGGACAGCAAGCATATCTACAGCCTCCAAAATACATAACATTTAATTGACAGGCATTTATTGTCAAGTCCAACAGTAAAAGTCTCTTTTAATAAGGTCCTTCAACAAGGCATGAAGGATGATAATTAAAGTTAATTGTTGTTGCTGGTGTACTTTTATTGTTCAGTTAAGGTCTAGGCTACAGACATATTGGTTCTAAAGGTGAGACATGTGCTTACATGCCATGCTATGTAGTTGAAAATTCAGTGGCGAGAGGGACTGGTGTAATATTCTATAGTACTGGCAGGTTTTCTAACATGCCCACACTAGTTGAACTGGAGACTTGAACCCATGTGGACAGAGGTGTGATGTCAGAGATGTCTGAGATCTGTAATGGTGTGCACGACCCGGGTACCTGCCATTTCAGATCGTGTGTGTGTGTGTGTGTATGTGTGTGTGTGTGTAATATAGGGATGTTAAAATGCATGAGCTAGTAATAGTAAGGTTCATTACACAAGGGTTCACTCTATCAAAATCCCCACATCTTAGTGTTCCCAC